>MKEJ01052569.1:0-33307 GCA_001753735.1 Embelia ribes | reverse complement strand
CTACGTAAAAGTCAAATGAAATTTTCCTAATTCGCATTGACAACACTGACCCCTTTCCTTATTTTATAATATGTACTTTCCTTGGTTCGTTATTTTGTCCCCTAATTAGATTCTCAAATCATATCTGTTTAGAAAATGTACCTTCTACCTACCTGAAATTCAAATTCGTGTTTAAACCATTATCACACTTTGCATTAATAATCTCTAAATATTCCCTTTATTTACTTCTAAAAAAGCTCTCAAAAAATAAATATTTTTTGTTTGTGCCATTAATCACTTTTCCGGTTTGTTGTGTATGGTAGTTGTTCGTTTTAAAACTAGAAATAAATATAATTTGAGAACTGAAAAACAACATTAAGTTACCAATAGTCATTCTGACAAAAAATTATATAAAGACGAGAGTAAAATTCTAAAAAATAATTTACAAGTAGACATCCTGAAAAAAATAAATGCATATCAAAAATAGTTACGATTTTGCCAAATTAAAAAGTATTACTATTTTAGAAATTCGTATTTTTCTTCCATTTGTTTTTTTTTTTTTCTAAAACGTAATTTATGCTTTTGAAAAAAACAAAGACAGCCTTACAAAATCTCCTTTGAACGAGAGAATTTTTGTTTACGCCATTTCTCTCTCTCTCTTTCTCTCCCTCTCTCTCTCTCTCCTGCTGCCTCTGCACTTACAAATTTAAGTTTATTTTCAGGTAAAACAGAGAGCGACAATACATAAGCTATATATACGTATATAGATATTATATGTATATCCCGTTTGCTATATATATATATATATGTGTGTGTGTGTGTGTGTGCATACGTATGCAATCGCTTAACTTGGAGTATTTTCCAGCTCATACTTCGTGGCAAGTCTGCTAAATTAGGCGTGCTTTGGGCGGATTTTGATGCGAATTGGGGTTTTCAAATGTCCTGTTTCGGCAATGATGATTGTGAAATGAGCTCGAAAGATTAGAAAATTACTTGTGCATTCGGCCGATTCTGACACGAATTAGGGTTTTAATTCGACAATGCTATGAAATTGGGGGTGATTAGCAGTTAAATAGGAAATTAGAGAACTAGGTGAAGATTTGGCTGATTCTGATGAGTATTAGGTTTTTAATTTCGGCAATGCTGCTCAATTGGAGGCTGATTAATAGTTGAACAGGGAAATTAGGTTGAAAATTAGATAATTACAAGCGGATTTGGCTAATCCTGATGTCAAGTAGGGTTTTTGATTTGGAAATGTTTTCGAATTGGGAGATAATAGCAATAGAATAGTGAATTCTGTTAAAAATTAGAAAGTTTGGTGGGCATTTGGAACATTCTGATGCAAATTAGGGTTTTTAATTTCGCAATGCTATTGAATTGGGGGATGATTTAGGAGTACAACAGTGGAATTAGGTTAAGAATTTGGCTCTAATTTTGAAAATATAAAATGATGATGTCGGTTTCGCCTGTGGCGTCGATGGTCCGGAGCTCGCTAGAGGAAATGCTCGATTCTCTCAGGCGAAAGGACGAAGAGGACAAGCCGAGAGACCAGCCACCAGCATTGCCGGTCCGTCCCACCTCCCGGGCTCGCCGCCCCTCCGCCAAGCGGATGCTTCCAGAAGGGTTCGAGGCGGACAGTGCCATGGCCACTCCTGCGAGGGTTTCGGGCAGAAAGAGGGATAAGCAGAAGAGGCCAGGGAGCTTTGGGGGTATGAAGGATAAGGAGTTGCCCGGGGAGTCGCCATATGTGAAGTTGGTTGAGGAGAGAGAAAGTGATCAGAGGGTGGAGAAGACGGAGAGTGCTGATCATGTGGCTGAGCCTTCGTCTTCAATGCCGAGGTTTAAGGAATCCGAGTGGGGTGATAACATTGGGTATTTTATCAAGAAGGTATATAAACTCTTTTACCAAGTTGGTTTCTTTAACATATCAGTGGATTAGTTTTGCAAATCATGCTTGGTTGGAACTTCTAGAAGTTAGTATCAAGTTGTTGACAGGCTGAATCCTTAGGTCAAATTGCATTCTACTTGTTTCTCAGTCTTCAATATGCTTCTTTTGTGTATTGATATTTTAAATTGGAGTTCAAATCTATTACTTCCTAATTTTGCTCCGTTCGCTACCCCATTTGTTTTATTGGGTCACATCTAACAAGCACAAACTCAGATACAGATGCGGATTCGAACTAGGATATGGACATAGATTCGACAACTTCCGAAAATGCTAGATACGTATCTGGTGGCGATTTGGCATTTTGTTTATCTTTTAATTGATCTTTTTAAGTTATATATTAGTTGAAATGTTGAGAAGTTAATATCAAGTTGCTCACTTGTTAGTTGGAGCACAAAATACATATTCAAAATTCTGTTAATTCCCTAGTATTTTAGATGCTTTTTCATTTTTCTATACGAATATTTGGGCAGAGAGATTAAAATTCCAGTCTAATTTCCACCTTCAAAATTCTGCTAATTCCCTAGTATTTTAGATGCTTTTTCATTTTTCTATACGAATATTTGGGACAGAGAGATTAAAATTCCAGTCTAATTTCCGCCTTCAAAATTACTTGCTTTGCTTGTCTTTTAAATTTTTTTTTTTTCTGTTGAATAGTTGAGGTTGAAGTTTCAAATTAGCATATAAGTGGCTGAAGATTTCATTTAGCTTTATCAAGTGAAGAATTGCGTTCTTGTGTTAGTAGCATTGAAATATTGTATGAGGCACTTTATTTGAGAATGGCATGACTCTTAAAGTTAATATGTAGTCTGTTCTTTGATCTGACCTGGGCATGCATTATAATTCTATGGCAGACATGTCTCATATTTGTATGCTTCGGTGTGCCCGAAAATTGTTATTCTCTTGATAATTACTTACATGGGCCGACATTTGTTTCAGAAACTTCGTGTTTGGTGCCGGCTTCTAAGTGGGCAATGGGAACTGGGCCAGATACATTCAACTTTAGGGGAGACGGCAACTGTTATAATCTTTGGTGGAACTGTAAGTTCAGACTTCTGGTTCATTCTGAAGCCTCGAATCTACTCAAACAGTTACCGAAAGGGAATGTTAGGAACTTAAAGTACGTTACTCCTGCAGGTCGTGAAAGTGGCTAGAAGAGAGCTTTTACCAGCAAACCCAGATATCCTTGAGGGTGTGGATGATCTCATACAGCTTAGTTATTTGAATGAGCCATCAGTTCTTCACAATTTGCACTACAGATATCACCATGATATCATTTATGTATGCATATGACTGTCACATTTTCTCTTTCTGTTCAGTTTCTCTGTTCCAATTTTTAAAATATTCTTGTTTGTTTGCTTTATGTAGAGTAAGGCAGGACCTGTTCTTATAGCAATCAATCCTTTCAAGGATGTCCAATGTTATGGTAATGATTTCGTGGCTGCTTACAAGGAGAAACTTTTTGATAACCCCCATGTTTATGCCATTGCAGATACTGCCTATAATGGGATGATGAGAGGTGGGTTTAGCTGTTCTAGGAAGGGTTGGGAAAGAAAAATGATTACTCTAGTTTTTAACCAGAAAAGATTAGATTTACTGACTCTCTTCTTATCATGGACCTTGCAGATGAAGTGAATCAATCCATCATCATAAGGTTAGTTTAATTCTCTATCTTATTCTTCGCAGGTGTGATCGTGCTCCTGAATGATTCCTTTGTAATTCCTTGTTTGAAGTCTCCTATAATCCTCATTTCATACTTATTAAGTTTGAGTAAAGCCATTATGCCTTGTAGTGCCCTTCTCAATATTGTCAAAGGTGTTCCGAGTGCTAGCCTGGGCGCCAAGGTGAGGTGAGGTGAGGCCTGGGCACCTTGAAAACTTCCAGGCAAGGCATCATCAAAAAGGCACAGCCTAGGCGATCCCCTAGGCTAGGCGCCGGTGCTTTAAGCACTTGAGGCACTCGCCTTATCAACCTAAGGTGCTAGACATCAATTTTTTTAGTAGAACATGACGCATTTGAAATGATTTTATCGAAATTAAAAAAAAAAGTAGTTTTGATTTTATCAATAAATCAAGATGAGAGGAGAAAAATAGAGATGTATTCATTTGAGAACTGATATCAAGGTATTCTGTTATCAAAGAGAAGAACCACATGCTATAAATTTTAGTGCCTCACTTCGCTTGGGTGAGCGCCTAGGGAAACGCCTAGCCCTAAGGCGATGAAGGGTCCTAGCGCCTTAAAGGCGCCTAGAGCCTTTAACAACACAGGCCCTGACGCAGTCATCTGTGTTTATCTCATAGTGGGGAAAGTGGAGCTGGTAAAACAGAAACTGCAAAGATTTCAATGCAATACCTGGCTACTCTTGCTGGGGGTATAAGTGGGATAGAAAGTGAGATTCTCCACACAAATTTTATACTGGAAGCCTTTGGAAATGCAAAAACATCCAGGAATGACAATTCCAGTAGATTTGTAAGTGTTTCCTGCTATGCCTCTTTTCTTTCAATTTGAAAAGGCTTATACTTTATCAATCATCGTAGCTTAAAATTGTCACTAATGCTATCTTATTTTGATATTTACTGAAAGCATCAAATCCATCCTACCAACTCTTGTTTTTTTGTTGTGCAGGGGAAGCTGATTGAGATTCAGTTCAGTGCAACAGGCAAAATATGTGGTGCCCAAATCCAGACCTGTAAGTCTATTTGAAATCTAGAATGAATATTTTCTTAAGATGTTCACTTTAATGATTCAGAAAATATTCACTAATAGGAATTATCTGCTTGCTAACTTATTTTTCTTTGGCTGCATATATTCTGCTTTTGTTCAAAAATAATGCACAGTTTTGCTTGAAAAGGTATGTTCTATTCACTTTCTCTTCTTGCATTTTAATTCTGGTTTTATTTTGATCAAGACTTTTCAGTTTTCATGCATTTTACCTTTTTGAGCAGTCGAGAGTGGTTCAGCTCGCCCATGGAGAAAGATCGTACCATATATTTTACCAGCTTTGCTTTGGTGCTTCATCAGATCTCAAAGGTTGCCTGTTTTCCATTATTATTAGTAGTTTAGTGGATTTTAGCTAAATGGTTGTTGAAGTTATATAAGTTTGGAATTCAGGAGACCCAGCACCATTATGTGATAAATTGTGTCATACACATTAAAAAGAAAATAAGTGCTGTGAGCAATTCTGCTTTTCATATTGCTCCAGTTTGATGTAATACTTAAATACAGCTGAATCACTTAATACTGTTGAATGCCTAATTATATCATAGAAGCGAACTAGATCTCGTATTATTCCACTTTCAAACTTCATGACTAGTTGAATGAATTCATATCATCTGAAGCTTAATGCTAATATGATTGCCAGCTACAATCTTAATGATTGGGACTCAGATCTTTTTTAAGGGCTCCATTATATGTTTTAGCCTGAAAAGACGTAGTTTTTCAAAGCGCCTAGAGATATCTACCGTGCTTTCCTATTCACATGTTGGTCTAATATATCAATTCATAAGCATTCTAACCTAATCTATACATCCTTCAGATAGACTGAATCTAAAGATCGCGAGCGAGTTTAATTACCTAAGTCAGAGTGACTGCTTGACAATTGAGGATGTCGATGATGCCCAAAGATTTCAGAAGCTTAGGGTAACAAAACTGCTGGATAGTAAATTTTCTTTTGCTTATTTGTAGATCTTACTTAATAGACTTGTCAATGCATCATTTTCCGTCTTTGAAAGGAAGCATTGGATACTGTTGGAATTCCCAAAGAAGACCAAGATCAGTCTTTTCAAATGCTTGCTGCAGTGTTATGGCTGGGGAACATATCATTTCAAGTAACGGACGACAACCATGCAGAGGTAGTCAGCGATGAAGGTAAAATCTAAATCTTGAACTTCATGAATTGAAAAATGGCTTTCAAGGAGAAAATGACCATATCTTTATTGCTTGGTTAGGATCCTTAGTCTGTTTTTACCGTTACTTTGTTACTTAGCCTGCCTGAATTAAGTTTCATCTCATTGACATTGGAACTTGGGACTTCTATTTCCATGTGTTGCTGATGTTGATTGAAACTAAATAGAAGCATGATGAAACTGATTTTAGATGTATGTGAATGGGAAGCAGGAGGCTTATTTTTGCATCCAAATGGGTACGGCATTATTTAGTCACTGTCTTTGTAGGCAATAGTTATCCTTAATTTATGCATATTTTGCCTCTAATTTAATGTAGTGTTGTGATACTATTATTGTCATCTTTGTTGTGATACATTACAAACGTTGTGCATAGCCTGTCCATATAATTGAGTTTTGATTCATCAAAATATTGTTAAAAAGGGAAATAAAAGAAGTTATTTGAGATTTTTCTTGTACTTTTTGGCAGCTGTCGTAAATGCTGCCAGATTGATGGGTTGCAGTATTCCGGATCTCATGTTAGCTTTATGTACTCGTAAAATCCAGGCTGGACGAGATACAATTTCCAAAAAGTTAACTTTGCAGAAGGTCTGTTTCTTATCAGAATTTCTATCTTTCTCACAAACACAACTATATTATGCACTGTGTCAATGGATGATGTGAACTTACAGTCCATCAATGTCAATCCACATGTTTATATCATGGGATTATAATCTTTTCCTCTCAGGCTATTGATACAAGAGATGCTTTGGCGAAATTCATTTATGCCAGCTTGTTTGACTGGCTGGTTGAACAAATTAATAAGTTGCTTGCGATGGGAAAGCAGCATAGTGCAAGATCCATTAGTATTCTAGATATCTATGGCTTCGAATCATTCAAGGTTCGCAACTTTTATTTTGTCTTATCTGATATTCTTATGGAAACATTTTCCAACTTTGGATGATTTCATCTGTCAATTTTCAGAAGAATAGCTTTGAACAATTTTGTATAAACTATGCCAATGAGAGATTGCAGCAGCACTTCAACCGACATTTGCTGAAACTTGAACAGGAGGTTAGCTTTTTAGATTTCTTTATGCAAGGCCTTTCTTTTTTGTCTTTCTTATTAAACAATATTCAAGGGCGTCCTTAATTTTTTTATCTGCTAAGTTACTTGACTTGAGCCATGAATTTGAAATTTAAAATTGAAAACACCCGTGCACGTTTGTTGGCTTCTTTAGTAACTTTCCAGTCCTTGTTATCAATCTAAAAGGGCTACAGATTTTATGAAAAGTTTTAGTTAACTTAGTTTCTTGTTATATTTATAGCCATTTGTAATTATCGGATAAAAATTACTTATAGCAATTTGTTTTATCTTGAGTTTAGGAGTATGAACTGGATGGAGTTGATTGGACTAAAGTAGATTTCGAAGACAATCAAGACTGTTTGGATCTCTTTGAAAAGGTACTTCTGTTCTGAGATGCTTTATTTAAATGTGTCCCTAGTCACCATAGCATGGTGAATGGGTGGGAGCGGAGGTTCTCAAAATTTATTAGAATGAGAGTGTTTGCCGAGCATGTTTAAAGAGGTGTGCTTGATAATACTATTGTTAATTTCACGTCTCTCTGGTGCACCAGGGTGCTCTGGCGCCATCTGGCCTTTGTCTAACTTATTTCGCAGTTATGTGATTGAGGTTTTTAGTTTCAATTTCTAGAATTTGGCTGTTGGGAAGCATCAACTACTTTGTACTCGTCACTTTTAAGTGTCTGTACTAATCTATGTTCAAGACTTCTACGTTAAATTCCAAGGCGTAAAAATAATTTAACATTTTAACTAAAGAAAAAAAAAGACATATCACAGAGATATAAAGAGAAAATAAACTTCTGGTTGCTGAATATGTTGTGGAAATTTGACCTAACAAAGTTAAACCACAGATTTGCTTTTTATCTTGGTTGCTATCTTCTTGTATGTGAAACCTTACGATGGGTTTTCTTATTCGTCTCTTTTCAGCTGGTCCTTCATTGTGTTAATGGTTCTATTTCCTTCCATTTTGCAGAAGCCCATTGGACTTATATCTTTGTTGGATGAAGAATCAAACTTCCCCAAGGCCACTGATTTTACTTTTGCCAATAAACTTAAGCAGTATTTGAACTTAAATCCTTGCTTTAAAGGAGAAAGGGGAGGAGCTTTTAGCATTCGTCATTATGCTGGGGAGGTATGCTCAAACTGGAAAGCGTTTGAGCTTTATTATTGTTTACACCAGAACCAGAAAGAAGGAAGAACATCTGAATAATAACCAAAGAATTTGAGAAGTCTATGTTCTTAAACTGCTTTGATTAACATTGCATACCATGTCTAAGAATGTGTCCTATAGTGGAAAAGGATCCAGCACTAAAAATTGTTTTCCATTTTCTTTTCCTCCTTTATTCACCATTTCCTGTACTAATGTCTTTTATTTTTCTGGTTGTTAAATATTTATATATCAGTTATTTTCTATTTAGTATTCAGATGTTTGGTCCATGTAATATTCAGCTAACTCGTATATATAGTGTTTTTTAACTAATTTGTTAGCTCAAGACGTGTGTCAAAATTGCTTTTCTGCTTCTTAGAATGTTGTTTTCAGCATCAACATGGAATTTTTAATCATTTTCCCTTCCAATTTACATGCTGAACTCTGTAGCTAGCATTAGTGTAGCCTTTTGACTTCCTTATCAAAGTGTTCTTGACAGTTCTTTTTTGCCTATTCTAAGGATGGGAGATTCATACGTTACTGTTATCACTACTTACACATCTGTTTTTCCTGAATTATTATTTAGGTTCTGTATGATGCCGCCGGCTTCTTGGAAAAGAACAGAGATCCACTGCATTCTGATATCATCCAACTTCTTTCATCAAGCAACTGGCAGCTCTCTCAGACGTTTGCTGCCAATGTGCATACACAGTTTCCCAAACCTAGTAGTCACTCACATCAGATGAGCGTGCTTGATCGACAGAAGCAAAGCGTTGGCACAAAGTTTAAGGTATGCTATAATGAGATTACTTTTCATATTATAGTCATTGCTTGACACCGTGAATTCAGGATGATGCACTTTTCATTTTAAGCCAATCTTTTCTGATAAATATGTTGGTATTTATTTTGCAACAAAAGCAAAGAAAAAGTTTGCGTTCTAGAAAATGAGACATGAAATGTCATTATTATATTTGAAAAGTGAATTTTGTTCATTGAAATAGGCTTGTATGGAACTCTTATCTGGAAATTAAGTTCTGGTGTTTTTGCAATTGTTGGCGGCCATCTTATCTAAAAGCTTAAGCTATCAGATATAATTTAAGTGCATACACTCATGCATGGTAGCTTTTCCGCAACTCATTGTGCTCATATCTTGCTGTAGAAATAATAAATTTTCATTTTCTGCTACTCGTAGGGTCAGTTATTCAAATTAATGCAGCAGTTAGAAACCTCCGCACCGCACTTTATCCGCTGCATTAAGCCAAACGATAAGAAGCTTCCTGGTTTGTTTGAGAAGGATCTTGTCTTAGAGCAGCTTAGATGTTGTGGTGTTTTGGAGGTAGTTCGGATCGCAAGATCGGGTTATCCTACGAGAGTGACACATCAGGAGTTTGCAAGAAGGTTAACTATGAGAATCTGCTTTAGCTGTTCAATGCGTTTTTTCCCCCAAACAATAACTAATAAACTATGTTTATTGTGGATTTTAGGTATGGGTTTCTACTAGCAGAGGATAATCCACCTAAGGATCCACTGAGCACATCTGTTGCTGTCTTGCAGCAATTTGATGTTCTTCCAGATATGTATCAAGTTGGTTATACAAAACTGTATTTTAGGACAGGCCAGGTGAGTTCATCTTTTACATTGAGAAGTTAGAATCTGGTTTGTAGCATTGACTAATCAGTATCTAAACTGGATCATAGACTATTTTTTCTTTTGATTACTGATTAGCAAAGAAACTACCAATCAGGTAAATAAGGAATTAAGCTTTTCAAATTCTTACAGCCTATCGAAAAATATCTACAATTTCAATTATGTGGTAGCATTACATAAGTTGCAAAAGAAAAATGTTCCATCTTTCCACTGACAAAAAAAAACTCCTGCAAGTTTTAGTTGGCTGATCTTGAAACACCGAAACTTAAGTTCCATTATTGATTCACCTAATTTATGTTAAACGTAGATGAACATCAAATTACAAGAACCCAGGACTCTAACAACATTCTTACACAATCATGTGCTTATTAGGTTGCTGCTTTAGAGGATACGAGAAAACAAGTTCTACAAGGAACACTTGAGATGCAGAAAAGATTTCGTGGTCGTTGTGTCCGTCGTCATTTTGACGAACTCAAGAAAGGAGTTACAACACTGCAATCATGTAAGTCGTATGCATTCTTTAATCACCTCACACATTAGAGGTTCTTGTTCGATGGACTCATCTTTTGTATTTCTTTTATTGTTTGATCAATATGTAAACCAACCTACCATGAGTCTCTGGTTTAGTTACATGCTTCTCGGGCAGGCTCCTTACCATTTATGTACCCAAAGATACAAATAAGTGATGAGTAATGGCCTCCTAAGAACTGGTGCTTTGCATCTATGATTCCTGTTTCAAATCTTTTCTTCTGGCAGTATGAATGAGCTTTTTTCTTATTTTTCGTTTACCTTTCGTTTATTCAATTTATGCCTGCATTCAATATTGGCACATGAAAAGAGTTATTTAGTACTTAACGTGCATAGTCTGGCTACTTTGCAAACATTTGGGTTTATGGAGCAGTGTGTAGCAAAAACAGGATTAACATGAGACGTGTAGTCGGGTGCAAATTGGGCGGTCTTATGAGTTATGACGGTCTATTATCTTTGTAGGAAATCAACTTACTCTTGCAATGTTACTAGGCCTGGGAAAAATGTAATTGATAATCGTCATACTTGAGTCGACATTGTGCAGAGATATCTTAATTTTGTTGGTTTCAGATAAAACCTCCCTTCCAAGCCTTGTATAAAACTCATGGATTTCAATTGTGTAATAAAAGGTAATTAAATGTTGCAGTTATTCGTGGTGTAAATTGTAGAAGGGAGTACGATTTATTGGTAAAGTTGAGACAGCAGGCCGTTCGCAAAACCCTTGAAGAGCAGCTATATGCGATCATCAACTTGCAATCTGGTAATGATATCTCTTGGACGAGGTTTTCAGAAGTGTAGCAGTCAGTAGTAGCTTTTTTCTTACATTTTTGTGTTATTTACTGTAGTAATCCGTGGTTGGTTGGCCCAAAGGTATCTTCGACACCTGCAAAGAGTGAGGGATGCTAGTCCTGATAGAGGAAAACATATGTCAAGGAGGAAGTATTCTGGCATTCCGGTACTTGTTTGTAAAGCATCATTAATCGTTACTTGCTGTGGTTTCTTTTCTTTCTCCTGGTTTTATTTGCTGTGTTTCTGAACAGGGAGTAATGATGTACTTCCTGCTAGGGTCTTCTCCTGCACTATTGGCTTTGCCCAATCCCGCACCCTTTTCGGGATATGGCATTTTTTTGGTGCATTAAATTTAGAGAACCGAGTTTTGTCTGGACAAATGCGCTCTGCATATGGATAAAATATCTTTTCTTCATATTCATATAGCTATATATATTGGTGCACCTTATTTGATTATTTTTCTTTCAAAATTAATTAAATTTTAATGATGATTTTTTCAAAAAATACTTGCATAAAGAAAATTTGCTGTTGAATTTTGAAGCTTTGTTTTTACTGAAGATCATACCTGATCTTGTTCATATTGCACCGAGCCTCTTCTGGTTGCAAGTTCAAAATAAGCAGGATGAAACAGGCATATATAGTTTTGCCTTCCCTGTATTAAATTCTGATGCATATGCCTTCCTGTTATCTTTGGTCATCATATGTAGTGGCGGACCCAGGTTAGGGGACATTCTTGCATACTCTTGCATTGTTAGAGGGGACGTTCTTTTTATTAGGGGGGCTGCATAGTGAAGCTATTCAAAATAATTTCAAATTTTACATATTAATTCTACAAAAATGTCAGAGGTTAGAGGGACCGTCACCGCCGAAAAAATTTCAAATTTACATATTAATTCTACAGAAATATCGGAGGATAGGAGGGCTGTCTCCCTCCCCCCGGTCCGTAATGAATATATGTATGAACGAGTACCAAGTAATGTTATTTACCCAAAGAAAAAAGTACTGAGTAATGTTTTCTTTTCTTTTTTTGGGTACCTTTTCAGCAGGAGGCATTTGAAGAGCCTGTTCTTCCTTCTGATCTAGAAGAGTTGCAAAGGCGTATTATGAAAACAGAAGTTACTCTGAATGAAAAGGAGGAGGAAAATGCAGCCTTAATGGAGCAACTGCAACAATATGAGAAAAGGTGGTCAGATTATGATGCAAAGATGAAGTCCATGGAGCCGATGTGGCAGAGACAGGTGGCATCTCTGCAAGTAAGTTTTCATGTTCACAAGTTTTGACCCGGAACTGTCTATTCTTTCTATTCATGTAAGCAAAATTAGAGCAAAAAGGAAAAAGGTTGCAAGAAAAAATGTGGATTTAAGTTGCAAATGGCATGGGCTGCATGGCTATAACTTGTTGAATTAGTGATTTGTTGCTTGCTGAGAACCGCAGCACAAATTTGCAAATGTGAAAATTTTCTTAGCTCTCTGTTATCCTCATTCATACTTATAGTGCGCTGATATCTCAGTCTCGTATCATTTTTTATTCAGGCGAGTTTAGATGCGGCCAAGAATCGTCTTCTTCTTGACAAAGCTGCTGGCCCACTTATGAGGCTAGATGGTTTGCCGCCATCTCGCTATTATAATTCTGAAGACACCACCAGTTCAATGGGGGCATGAACTCCTGGTGGGTACGCTTCCCTTAACTTTGCTAATAATAACACCGGAAGCGAAGTTAATGGCGGGGTATAAACACTGTCAGTAATTTGGCGAGGGAATTTAAATAAACGAAGCAGCACTTCAATGTCGAGGCCAAAGCCATTGCCGATGCTAAATATGGGCGTGCGGATGAAGAGCTTCAGAAGCTACAAATCAGGCTCCAGATGTGGAATAAGGAATACAAGTCCTGGTTAAGAGATACAAAAGCAAAGATTGGTAAACTAGCTCACTCGGAGCCGGAGAAGAGTCACAGAAACTGGTGGGGAAAGAAAATAAAGAGAGCTCTTTAGTTTATTTATAGGTTTAGATTATACTTGCATCCTAGGTATGGTTACAAGAATATCATGTCAGAGAAATGTTGTCGTCAAAACCCTAGATTAAATTTTTTTAGGAACAACCTTTGTTCCTCAGGAGGCCTTTCTGAGTGGTAGTCTAACCATGATCAAGCAGGAGTTTGCTGGAGATTGAAGATTGAGTTTTTTTACATCTAAAAATAGATTTTGCATATACTCTAGAAGAGTACAAATCAAGATTCTGCTGTAATTTCCCTCTTGATAGTTGGAAAATTGTTGAGAATAAGTCAGGTTCTTTTTGTCTCGGATGCAGTTTCTGTGTAGTTTGTAGGTTGTACTCGAGAAAAGGAGGGGAGACGTTCACGAGGCCTATTGAGTTTTACATGTGATTTATGAGATATGATATGCTTGTCTATGCCACAATTTCTTCTGATGTGCACTTTTTCTATGATAAATTCCTTTGTTGTTTTTATTACATATAACTTTACATGTGACCTTGTGTATATGCAATTCTCAAGTGAAAGGATCGCGCACAGGATTAAGTCTGACCACTTTTTCTATGATAAATTCCTTTGTTGTAGTTTTTAATTTGTAAGTACCACCACATGGAAGGATTTGGATTGCATGCATAACATGATAGAGAATTTAAATTATTGTGCATGCATTTACCAATCCAAATTCCTGATGGAATGTTTAAAACCACTTGAATCATACAATAGTTTCTATATTTTAAAAAAATTTAGCTCTATATCTTATGCAAATCACATTCAATCCTCAGCTTGATTTTTAATCGATAACTTCCCAAATGAACTTATTATGGCAAAATTTCAATCTTACTCGTAATAATTGTTGATTTAGCACTGATGATCATCAAATGTTGATTTCAATATCTGTTGAAGTACACTCTTTCGATGCAAACATCAACTTCTGATAAAATATTCAATGGAAGAAAATAAAGAAAAATGTACATAGAACATCCTCATCAGGATCATGACAAATTGACAAACACCAAAATTCAACTAATTACATAAATTTATGATCCAGGCACAAACTTGGTGGCGTAAACCCAAGCATTGTTAGCCACAGGATTGTCAAGGTGGTCCAAGAGGTTCTCAAGTGGGCCTTTACCAGTGACAATAGCTTGAACAAAGAAACCAAACATTGAGAACATAGCTAGCCTCCCATTCTTAATCTCCTTCACCTTGAGCTCCGCAAAGGTATCTGGGTCATCGGCCAGCCCCAACGGGTCGAAGTACTGTCCACCCGGGTAGAGGTCGTTTCCCTCGCCAACACCTTCCAGCCCGTTAATGCGGAAGCCCTCGACAAGGCCCATTAGAACCACTTGGAAGCCCAAAACTGCTAAAATGCTCTGGGCGTGAACCAGGTTTGGGTTGCCTAAGTAGTCGAGCCCACCTTCTGAGAAGATTTGCGCTCCGGCTTTGAACCAGACAGGTTCTTTGAAGTCTACTTTCACCCATTTTTCGAGGACTTCTGGGAAGATGCAGCCTAGGGCTCCAAGCATGGCCCATCTTCCATGAATGACCTAAAATTGATGGTGAAGTATAGTTAGAATCATATCGTGTATAGATTTTGGAATATAAGCAATGATGTGGCAAAGACGATCATGTAATTCTGAAGAGCCTTACGGATTTTCATTTCCCTACAAGGGAATAATAGTGATTCATGATTGTCTCTGTTATATCATCCTGTCGAGTTTATGTACAAAATTATGCATTTACATTAGTCCTTCCCATTTAATTTCTACATTTCACTTTCTAAAAACTCATTTCTCCTATTAGAAATCCACATTTAAACAATTGTCCACATCGGTGTTTCTATAAGATTTGTAAAAAACTACTAGAACAATTATATATACTATAATAAAATATAAAAAAAAGATGGTTTCCCTAATCTTAACCAGGATTTTATATTTTTGGTGGAACAAAATTTATTTTTTAAATAAAAAAATTGTGAATAATAAATTTTCCTATTGAGAAATCTATTGTAACATTATTGGAAAATTTTCTTGAAGTACAAAAAAATAAAAAGAATGATTTGGCATATTTTTCCCCCAAGATTTATGATTTGAGAAATCAAATGATAGAAATTTTGAGTATAGAAGACTGCTGTGAATGCTCTTACACAACTGAGTTGTGAAGTGTGTGATGTACATGACAATAGATATGACAAGGAGACCCCAAATTAGATAAATGGGAAAACCAAACTGACACTAAAATGAAGACTGTACGGTCTAAATTACCTCAAGAGCCCTGTTTTTGGCAAAAGCCTCAGGGTCGGCGGATAATCCGGCAGTGTCCCATCCATAATCACCAGGGAACTCTCCGGTCAGGTACGGGGGAGTCTGAGCAGAGAAGGGTCCCAAGTACTTAACTCGGTCCGGTCCATACCACAAGTCATTTCCCTGTTCCAATCACAACCACAAGTTTAGAAAACTTACGAAAACAAGCAATCAAGAAAGAGACGAGAGATAGATAGAGAGATGTACCATGGTGAATTTGCCAGTACCCATGGCAACAACATCCCTGAGAGCATTGGCATTTGCTCCCTTGGTTTGGCCCAGAAAAGGGGTGGGTCTAAGGACAGTGCTCATTGAAGCCATTGGTGTTAGCCTTTGAGGATTTTCACAAGCTTAGTGAAGAGAAGGTTGCAATGCAAGCTCAGGTTAGTTTTAAAACCAAGCTGAGTTGTGTTATATGGTGAATGCACAAGAAAATTGCAAAAACAAATACGTGTGAATGAGATTGCTCGAGTGGAAGTTGTGGTGCTAATATCATACTTCCAATATTTGCATTTTCTCTTCAACCAATGGGAAGGCTTCCAAAGATTACAACTATCTCCACGTCATCCTTTTATCCGAAATATATTTTGTCTTCTGTATATAGATAATTTCTTCAAAGGAAAAAGATTTTTTAACTCTGGTATATGCTATATAGTATATGCTACGGCCCTTTTCGAAATGCCTATTTTTACAGTCTGTAAATTATCTTAATTATGGTCAGGATAAAGTCATTTCTATATTCATATATAACTGTACATCAGCAACAGGACATCATATGCATTACAATGGCCAAAAAACTGATGTTTCTGTTTGAATTCGTTGCCTGTAAAAGAGTAATTACGAGAGTTAATATTTGACATCCTGCCAAGTGTAAAAATTTATTCACAAAAGAGTTTGCGTGAAATGTTCGTGTACATAAGCGAAGTGCTACCGCAAACAAGAGACATCGTGAAATGACAATAACGAATTATTATTTTTGATAAGGAAGAGAAATAAACATAATGTATATACACTGAATAGAGGAAAAATAAAATCCTCGAAGGGCAGCAATGATAGTAACAATTAGCGAATATAACTTCCTAGCTCAGCCTAATTGTGGGTCAAAAAAATAACATTAGTGTATTACAAATAAGAAAAAGAAAGAAGATATATACCTCAACCCCAGATTAATAATCTAATCTGATTTTCAAAAATCAACTTCTGCCAATATCAGAAAACCAAAAGAAATAGCGTTTACTCAATGAACATTACACTGTTGCAGCATAGGATCAGAATAATCAACATACTTATCCCACAGCGGTTTATATTTCTCCATCCCAATCTTCAACCAAGGCTTCGAGTTCCCATTAAAGTGCAGTACAGCCCCGTTCTGCAATAGCTCTGGATCAACAGTCGTATACCCTAGCCCCAGAACATGCCAGTTGGGATCGAGAGGCTCGGTCAACCCATAAAAAGTCAACAGTCCAGGCGGCAAAGTCCCGAGCTTCCATAGAGTTCTGTCGATATTTTTCTCTTGCCAATAATGGTAAATACCAGTGACGTTCCTTTTCCTCCACTCGATCAAATTAAAGACATTCATTCCAAATGCCCAACCACAAGCATCGGGGTCAAAATGAGCACGTATCAACGGGTGAGAGTAGTTCAAGTATTTGTGGAATCTATGAAACGTCTCCATACATGTTTCGACAGCTCCATTAACATTACCATTTAAATCAATGGAGAACAAACCAGACAAGTCTTTCTGTACCACAACATCATCATCGAGAAATACTACCTTCTTTAGCTTGGGAAATACTTCTGGAATGTAAAACCGAAGGTGATTAAGCATTGATAAGTACTTAGGGTTCCGAAATTTGATTGGGGTTTTGCTATCATCACTGTTGCCAGAGAAATAGTAGTTCTGAGTATCTGAGTCTTGGAGCTGTTTGAGAACAGGGACGTAGGAGGCATTAAGCCAGGTAAAGTCTTCAAATTTTTGAACATCAACAGTAACTCCTCGGAAACTATTCAAGGAAAACCATGCCTTCATAGCAGAAAAATTCACTTCGTCAGTTACTAGGTGGAAAACAACCATATCAGGGTTTTCCGAGTTCAGAGCAGTTGAATTCACCACCACAGATGTTGCCAGAATATTGTCTGAAAATATGCAAAAATGATGCAGATTGCTATCTTTGAGTTTGGTCGCTGTTTCCTTCTTTTCTTTAAGTTTCCTCTGTAAATTTGAGTTCCTAAACCATTCAGTTGTTAGCCGAACACCAAGGCAGTATAAACTCTTGGGTACTTCTTCAGCGGCTATTTGTCCATACTTGGAACTTTTCTCACTCACAGAGTTCATCTGTTCTTCCAGACCCTGAATTTTGGCTTTAAGTCTCATGATCATGGTTGAGCTGTCGTAGTGAAATTGTTGGGCTTGGTACAGTAGAAGGGCCATATCGCGGATAGCGGTTTCTGATTCTATAATAGTCAATGGGGTTCGCCTAAGTGCAGCATTTGAAAGAAGGATCTGTGAGTTGCGGATTTGGGCGCTTAATTCCCAGGCAAATTGGAGGTTGCTGCTTTCTTTTGCAATCACTACATATGCCTTTGCAAGAGAAATTTGATCATTGAGTTGCCTAGCAACAGAATCAGCACTCAACATTTCCTCCGTCACATTGAGGCCTTCCATGATTCTTTCAGGTCTGTAAGGTCTCTGCAGAAAACAAACACAAATACCAGCTTCGTAATTTGATGCAAACTAAAGAGGAAAGTTGATGAAATGGACAAGTATTGAAAACAATATATAAATCTATAATATTGGTGAAAAGCTATGCTTGTCCAAACAAAAACAAAATGCTGAAGTATGAACAGTAGCGTAGGGCATCAATAATGATTCCATCTAAAATTGCTCCATTACTGTAGCCATTGACAAAAATTCAACACCTTCAGCGCATATTTCAATAGATTTGATATAGCTTTAATCATGCATGTTTTCCTGTGCTACTAGTTCTATTACGTCATTCTTCTCTCTCAACTATATATTCCTCGTGTTACCATATTTCTGGTAATATATCTCCAGAGAAACAGGAGGGAGGGAGAGAGAAAGAGAAAAAAGCATTAGTTAAACCAAGAAAAACCAGGAGCAAAATAATGGCGTGATGCCAAGAAGAATATCATAGAGATTAAAGTCCTCTTGTGCATCAAAATTGGCTAAATACAGAGGCGAAAAAAAGAGTGACATGTATGTGCAAAGTTATAACAAGTGAAATTCCTTACAAGTGAATGTATCAAATGAAGCATGGTAAACAACCACAAACGTAGTTTGGTCATTTATCATAGCAAACAGAAGCATGGTAAACATCAAGAAATGTAGTTTGGTCATTTATCATAGCAAACAGAGAGTAAAATTGGCCAATTTAGATGCTATTTCCCGAATGAGAGCGGTCTTATTCCCCTTATGGAAGGTCTAAGTTGTGAACACACCGTTCAAGCCTTCACTAGTTATATAACCAATCTAGGACCTCAAAAATAATCGCTTTAAGCCTCCTGGCTCATTTCCCTTCCGCCTTATATTACTTTATCAAATGCACAAACATATGGATAACTCGTCCCTTTGATGGACTGGAACCGAGAGACAGTTAAAGCCTAGGACAATGATGCCAGCAGATTCAGCATGCTGACTTTATATGTCCAATGACCCTAGGTGAAAGCAGATTGACTTCAGATCACTGAAAAAAAAGTGTCAGCGATTAGATTTACTGTAAACACCCTACAGCTACATGAGAAGGTCAAGATCTTTGGACTCCACTGAAGTATACTACAACTTGTCAATTTTCATCACGGTCATGGCTACGTCAGATCTCTCAAGAGTAAATTGCATAGGCAATTGTTTTACATGCAGTGGGTTAGTGACTCACGACATCAATCCCCAAAACATAAACTTTAATTTGGATATGCAGTTGAAAGGAAAAAATAAGTGTGGAACATATTCTTTCCCCGATCTAACAGTAAAATGTCTTTCTTTTTTTTATCTGAAATCTCCATATCATGTATCCTAAAGTTATCAAGTAAATTCCACAGAATGATAAGCCCACACCATATCCTTATTTAACAACAATTGGAGAAACCAAGTTTTAATCTATTTTCCAGTTGCAGCTCCAAGACTTAAGTTTTCTCTCTCACTCGTCCACAAGGTTAGCCATGTTTAATCAAATACCCTTGGTCCATATACAATGCTGTCCTTATCCAACTATAATAAAGAAGAAGAAAAATACGTAGTAAAAATATCATTCATAATAAATTTTTCCCTTTATTTTCTTTTTTCCCCCATTATCCTATAATAAGATTAGAAAAGCATAAAATTAGCCAAACTTAATGTTGCGCACAGATTACCGCTAACTCCCTTTTAATTCCAGAATCAGGGATGATATAGAATAATTTAATTTGTTTTATAGATGATCAATTTTAGCGAATAATAATGAAAACACTATGGTTGTTTCCCTGACAAGTATATTCACCCAGTTTAAACTTTAAAGAACAAGAGTTCTATTTGCCGTTTCTGAAATCTGTATTGGTAAACGAACAAAATATGAAACCAATGACAATAAAACATTGTTATTGTCTTTAGTCCTGATCAACACATTGCAGAAATGATAACAGAAGTGATAAAATTCTGAATTACAACCAACCATTCTCCAACTCTCTATACGTGTTCATACTTATACCAAGAGTAAATGAAAATTGAACTGTAATGTTCAAATTCATTGGTAAGAAACGAGAGACTTTTGTGTTAGTTTCCCTCTCTCTTATAGAATAAGGAAGCTCATAGCAAGCACCAAATGGGGGCGAAGGATATAAGCTAGAACACAACCAAACAACAAATATGAGGGGTCATATGAGAAAGAAATTTGTTCTCAATCCAAAAGACAAGGATAACAAAATTCCATTGATTAGATGATGCAATTCTGCATGCAATTGACCGCTCAACAATTATTAGTACCTTCACAAGAACTATCGCAAGCTAAGAGTAGCCATCTCACAATATCTTATCATACATATACACTCAAGGGCCCTGTGCCACTCAGCAAAAGATTTCTTTGCAGTTGCAAGCATTCTGAACACAAAAAGAATGAAAACCAATCTCATACACGCCCACAGTAAGCATTCCGAACACAAAGAAATAAAACTACTCTCACACACACCCTTACCCGCCAAAAGAAAATAATATCACAGCACAGCATAGAAAGGAAATTATCAACACAATCATCATCCCGCTTAAGCAGATAGCATAATACTAGGAACACTTTCATTTTTAAAGGAAGTTCAACTTAAGCCTGTCAAGCCTCTTATCCACCATTTTAGGAACGGTGAACAAGGACATTAAGCACCGGGCAGATTCAAGTGAACACCCTAGACAAGAGTGACATGCCTCCTTCAAATCCTATGTTAAATGAGCAGAATAATCTCCCTCTTTTGCAAATGGATCCTGAGACAAACAATGCTTAAAACCATTGACAAATACCCAGAAGGGCCTGAAATTTACTCAGTCTAAGAAGCATTAGTCATTGGAGAAATTTTTTTAGTAACTTTCGACATCTTATCACAGATTCAAGTTATTTCTTGTTCGTAGCTCTTCATAGATACTAGTAGGGAGCACAAGAGATCTGAAACAACCAAGAGCCAAACCAAACCCAACTTATTGGGTAAGTTTGTTTTACGTCTGATGAAAGATCGATTTGATTTAGGGTAAGTTCTGAAAAGGCAATAGTAGTGACTTATGGTAAGGATATACCAGACCAGTCAGATATGAGTCCAGGAGATGCAACACCTCTAAGGTAATGCGTAGCAGAGCACCGGGCCATATGTGCAAGGCTCTAAGACGAGTACCTATCTTACTCCCATGCGGCTTTTCTATCTTTCAGGTTTATTTTCTTACTCGTATTGCTGACTAATTTTATTAGGACCACCTATATCACTTACAGTCATCAAATCGCATGCACAAGGTCACATATTAAATATCAAGAAGTTATACCCCCAAAGCCACACAACCACAAAAGTCCTATGCTGCAATATCCATAAAAGAGTAAGAATTTTGGGAATTATAAGCATTTGCACCCAAAATATAGTTAGTCCCTTGCTTTTGGTCCTAGCCCCAGGACATGAGGGGTTTTGGCATCCAGGGCTTTTAACAACCAGATCTGAAACCATCACTCATCGAGATAATGTGGCCATGATCTGATTTTAGCATCTAAAGGTAACCAAAATCCCAGATCGACATCCAACTAACTGTCATAGCCTAACAAATGAATTCTTTTAGATATATGCAACATAACAGGCGTGATAATCACACCACCACAAACTCACACTGGGAACCCAACAATTTACAAGGTTGTAAAAGAGTCTAAAGACTCCACAACTGAATATTCCATTTCAAACACAGTGAAAATATATCTTCAAATGATTGCCCCTAAATGACCTTACAGGATTAAACCCAAGGGAACCCTCCTACTAATGTATCCAAACCCTATTCAATCCCCTAAAAATTAGGGGTATGCTACCGCAAAACCTTTGAACTAGGAGACCAATGTTTATCCCAGTTCGATTTTTAAGTTTAAGGACTCTGGTGTGAGTATTCTCCATATCTCAACCTCTTTCTAAATTTTGAGGCATATGGAGGGGTTGAAAATAAGTTCTCTAGTGGGTAGTGCCCTACGGATTTGGAGTGGCAGGATTTCCGTAAGTTACAACATCTGGATGTTAGATCATGGATATACGTTGGTTGCTCCACGTCTAGAGTGTCCTAAAGCTCTAGTCGCAAAACTAACATGGAATACAAACAAACAGAGGATTGATGGATTTATCGAACTGAAACAAGTGTTTTAGGGCATTCCCACCATAACATCTCTTCTAGTCTTAGTCACCTAAATTTAAAACCGTATAGTTCAAACTATAAAAAATAGGTTAGAATACAGCGAAGGTAAACACTAGATCCCCTAAACTTAAAATAGTACTTTCTGGGATGATGAATAGTGACCCCCTAATAAAGGGAATTACTGTAACTGTAAGTGACAATTGCATTAGTTTGCTAGGGAGCTAATACTCCCATAATTTTAAAAAATCAACTTGACATCTTATTTCTTAGTGTAATTTTCTTTTAGCACCCATCGTAAAAAAAAATTTATAACATTTAGCCCTCTTATGAAATTTTATAAGACTGGCATCACCTCATATCCTAATATTGGCACCACCAATGATTATTGTACCCAAATACTCTCTCCTTCTCCGCCCCATTTTAATAATCTTGTATTCATTTTTTGTCCATCCCAATATATAGTCCAATTTCTATTTTAGTAAAGTAATCGAAAACTCACTTTAATGCCCACTTTACTAAAATGCCCTTATTTGCCATATTCATCATGAGTGATAGGGAGCATTAATAAGGGTATAATAGGAAGAAGAAAAAAAGTAAAAATATTTTTTATTTCAGTAACATTGATTGATTTTCCTTAAGTGGGACTATTAAGTAATATTAATATTAGTTGCACTTGTGTGAATCCCCTTAAGTTCAACCCCTAACATAGAACAGAGGACAATATAGATTGTGTGGCGGGAGTGCCCTAATTAGCACGATAAAAAGTTCAATTGACAACATAGAGTACAATAAAGATAGTTATATGTGTGTGTGTATGTGTGTGTGTATACCTTGGTGGTGGAGAAAGGGGATCTGGGCTGAGGCTGACCCTCTCTACTCAACACAATGAAGAACAGCAGAACAACTAGCCCCAGCAACGTCAGCCAGAAGACGTTGGAGAGTCTCCGGCGAACCGGCCGCCGAAACTCCGACGCTCTCCGCCTCATCTCTCTCTCTCTCTCTCTGAAACCGGAATATTGGATTTGAGTTTGATTGTGGTGTATTGAGTGTGTCGACTTCCAGTGAGAGAGACGAGAGGGGAGGGAGAGTTAACAGTAGCAGAGAGATCCACGATTAGTTCTCCCTTCCTCTCTCTCTCTCTCTCTCTCTATATATATATATAATAGTTTGTAGTCCCCTGCACGGATGGTTGCAATTAATTTATTTATAAAACATAAATATTTAATATATACGTACTTTTATTATTTTGGTAACAATAATATATCTTTATTTTTTTTACTTCCAAATTTTTGTTATTTAATTCTTGAAAATCATTAAACTTAAGGAAACAAAATTATTAAAAAAGTAAAAAATAATTAATGTGTACGAAAAAAAAATGTGAATACGTAATAATTACACTTTATATGCATATCCTCTTATGGTAAAAAGTTTTGAGAGAAAATGCTTAATACGGGTAAAATAAATTTTAAAATTTAAACTTAAATCATAATGTAATAATATAAGATGTAAAATATTCAGCTACATAAAGATATCTTATATTTGTGAAAATAAATTAAACCTTTAAAAATAAAAAATAAATTATTATTTACAAAATTTTTAAAATTGTAAAATACAAATACTATGTAGAATTACACATATGACTTATAGATATAAACCAAAAATTCAAACATAATAAAATCAATGACAACATATGCTAATGAAAATCCATTCTAATTACATTCTATTAATGGGTTCTTATTATATCATAATAATGATAGAGGCTGCATATCTTGAAATATAATTAATTAATTATAAAATGTATGATTTTTTTTATGTTCCGAAATAATAAAGACTAATATTTTTCTATTTATTACACGTGACAATGTTTTGGAGCACCACTTGACGCAATTCTACGTGAAGATTCTACTTTTAATTTATTGTACATGATATGATATGGTCTGAATTGTATGTATACCTATGTAACACTTAGTGTCAAATTAGTATGAACATCCATGTTAGAGCACAACAAAAATTTTTTGCAAATGTAATCTAAGTGCTTAGAAAAGAATAAGCCAATATCACCATTTATATATAATTAAAACTATAAAAATAAATAAATAAATCAAATGGCTTAAGGAAATAAATAGAATTTTGTTTAATTGTAAATCTCCATTACATACCTACAAAAGTAACAACTTATATATAATTCAATCAAAACTAAAACAAAAAAAAAAAAAGTAAAGCCAAATAGGCTTAGGAAATAATTTTTTTTCTTTTACTTTCTCGCAAATGATCATTGTATATACATTTGAAAACATAAATAACCCACAACTTAAGTAGTAAGAAATAAGTAAAATCAGTTAAGTAAAGAAAATAGACAAAATTTCACTTACTTGTAGATCATCATTATATATAACTGCAAAAGCAATTGAAGCCTAGTTTATAAAAAAGATATAAAAACAAAAAAAATGAATTGATATGAGAATCTGAAATGAATATCTATTGGAAAAAATAAAAATATGATAGTATAACTATAAAACTTAAAATGAAGAGAGAATTTGTGGCAATTATGAGTTAGTGAGATAAAGGAAATTAATATAAAAAAAGTAACTTGTTCTTGTTCAGATTAGCATTTCAAATTAATATAAAAAAAGTAACTTGTTCTTGTTCAGATTAGCATTTCAATCTCTCTCGAATATTTCCTCAAGCAAAAACTAATTGTAACTAAACTTTATCAAAATGTACGTAAAATCTTACCAAGTAAAGAGCAAGTAGATAAGTTTGACCTAATCAACATGAAAAAAGTTCTTGAAAGTCGCTCAATAAATTTTTCTCGATCAATCGGTAAAACGTGATCACAATCTAAAATTACAATTATTATGCAAAATAATTCATAAAATCGATCATAACAATTACAAATTAAAATACACAGCTAACATCTTGTTTTTACACACACTTACACACGTGTGTGAGTATATGTATATGTGTGTGTATGCATGTATGTATATATGTTTATACGTATTAAATATAATATATGTATGTATTTATACTTTAAGTGAGAAAGGAAGATGAAGAGCTAATTATGCATGTGCCAAAAAAGTAACAATAGATTGATAGTTCCTGAAAATTTCAAAAAGAAAGAAAATGGTAAACAAAATTGAATCAAAATTCAAAATCCAAAAGATATTGCCTATAAAAATTGAACAAAAAAATACCACATGAATGCATGATCGCATGAGAGAATTCATGTTGAATAAGTTTCTCTTTACCATGGGAAGAAGTGAGGAGAAATATAAATTCAATCCAATGAGACTAATATAAATTTTGTATTTAATAAATAAATGTAATGCATTTAATATTTTCTTAATTGCGTTTTTTCCGTTTCTTGGGCCATGGTTAAAAAAAAAACCTTATTTAATATAATAAAGAATTGGAAGTTTTGACCATGTTTTGTCTCTAAATGCATCAACGAACACTCAATTTCTTTTAAAAAATAAAGCAATAAATGATATAGTGAGATAGCTCTTGTGAAATATTATTGTCACCCTATCCAACCGCTAAATGAATTAATTTGTATCTATGTACAATGATTATAGTCAACAAAGAGTTTGGGAAATGTTATTTTTACCCAACCCAATGGCTAAATGGAATAATTTGCATTTGTGTACAATAATATATGTATAATTTGTAACAACAAACTTTTAAATCAATTAGAATTGAATTCTTTTATTTTTTTTAAAAATGATAAGAATTAATTGTATATATTATGTACACAATAAAGAAAAATAATTACATTCAAAATATTGCCTAGGATTCCTCACACAATTAAATTTTATCATGAGCACATTCAATTAAATTTATCATAAACACATCAATTAAAAATTTTAGATTATTATTATTTTTTTAAAATTTAGAATCTTATGATATTTAATATTTTTATATTGTGTTTTAAATACTATATATATCTTTAAATTATAATTGAATTCTTTTTTTTTTAAATGATAAAAATTAATTGCAGGTATTGTGTACACAATAAAAAATAATAATAATATTCCAAACGTTTCCTAGGACTCCTCACATTAAAAAAATGATAAGAATTAATTACAAATATTATGTACACAATAAAAAAATAATTACATTCAAAACGTTACCTATGATTACTCAGACTATTAAATTTTATCATAAGCATATCAATTAAATTTTTTACCATAATTTTATTTCTTTGATATTTAGAATTTTATGATATGTTATATATTTTATATTGTATTTTGAATATTATTATATATATCTATATTTTTTTTTTATCATAAGCACATCAATTAATTTTTTATTATTTAAATTAAAATATCATTAATAAATTATTAACTTATTTTTAATTAATTAATTTTAAATTAATTTAATTACATTCAAAATGTTGCTTAGGGTTCCTCACATTAAAATAATAATAAGAATTAATTGCAGATATCATGTATATAATAAAAAAAAAATTACATTCAAAACGTTGCCTAGGATTCTTTATACAATTAAATTTTATCATAAACACATCAATTAAATTTTTATCATAAGCATACCAATTAAATTTTTTTTCATAATTTTATTTATTTAGTATTTAGAATTTTATGATATTTTGTACATTTTATATTGTGTTTTGAATATTAATATATATCTATATTTTTTTAATCACAAGCATATCAATAATTTTTTATATTTCATAAAAATGCACTTGGACATAAAAAATCATATCTTCTTTTATATATATTTTTTCTCTTTGTGTGGGGAGAAATTATGTATGCAACTTTCAATACACAATTGCAAGTGTTTTAACCGTTATGAAATATTAGATAGATCAAGATGTAATACTTATGGTTAATACTTTACATTTAATTGTCATTAATCTATACATTCAATTATTGTTAAAAAAATTATTATTATTTTTTTATTAACTAATTTTAAATTAATTTAATTTTAGTAATTGAAATTTTAATATTGATTAATAAATATTTTACATGTGTAAAAAAAAATAGACGTTGGTCGGCACAATTTTACATTAGATGCTTTCCCTTTATGTTATTGAATATGATATAATAAAATAAATATAATCCAAGTGGAATATCCGTCAGAAAAGGAAATCCATGTTATAAATAATAATCAGCGACTTCGACAAGGATTTCAAACCGAGTGCGAAAATTCAAAGCTCGGGACATATTAACGCGTTATTATTAATTTTAAAACTAATATTAGTAATATTCACCATATTTGCATCTGTAATTTCGCCCAATCTTCTCTCTATACTATTAGGACCACAAAATCTCCACCACATCGGCATTGACGCGGTAATCTCTCTCTCTCTCTCTCTCTCTCTCTGCTCGACATTGACTTGTTTTGTAGTAATTGAAGTACCGTTCCATGTACTTGATTTTTCTATCCTTACGCGTATTGTTTGCTTTTTTTAATTTAATTAATTTAGTCTTATCATAGAATCAATTGCATTTAGTCCATTCAACTAACCCTCGTTTAATCCTCCTACCTATGTGGTGAATCCCCACAAAAACAAAAAAACAAAAAATATTAATTACTAATGATTGCCACTCTAAACTCATCTCGAAACTCACTCCTCATTTTCATTTTGTTTTTGAAAAGTACACCCTGTCTTGGGGAATAAGTTGAGCTAGACCGCACCTTTTGGTAGAGTTAATGAGCAACCTCGTTCGTGGTCCTTTGAATTTTATCTAAAGATCGGTATTAAAACAACTTAAAAAGTCGCTATTAGATAGAAAAAAAGAGATCATATCAGACTCGGGATAAGATACAAGTACCCATCAACGAGGTGTCCCTCTACCTGCACTTGAAAGTACCGTTTGGCTTGTGCTTTTCATCTTAGGGAGAACCATACATGTCCTATGTAAATCTTTAATAATTAGAGTAATGATTTGCATACAAATTAATTGGTACAAATAAGTTGTACAAATTTATTTATGTGATCCATAATAGCAACGTCTTGTTCTCTAACCCCATATTCTATATATACTTTAAAAAATAGAGTGGCGTGACTAATTATGAAGCACGCAAACAAGTGATATTATTTGTCTTTACCAATTAAATTGTATTTGTATCATTATTCTAATAGTTATTGATTCTACGATAAAATGTTACATTAAGTGGGGTCAATTAACAGCAATTTTAATCTCCATACAGTTGAGATGTGAAAAACAAGTTCCTTGAACATTTAAAATTGGAACTAAAGATCCCCTAGTTCAAGGGGATTGTTGGAACAAACCTCCAATCTTTTAGGAAATTTGAGTAATATTAGGTATACTGGAGAAGAATTCCCTAAAATTTAGAAGTTAAATTTCAGGAACAGGAGCGCACTGGTGTGAGTACCCTAAGGATTAGATAATCATGACCAGTTTTTTAGCAGGTTACCATACCATATTAAAAAATTACTTTTTTTAGAGGGCTCAACTTTTTCCATATTTATATTATTATATATGTAACATTTGACAATCTCTAAGGTCAGACCGTAGGGAATTGGAAGCTGGCCCGGTTCACATCTCACTCGCTAAAATACACGTATCTAGAAATATATGCATTTGCTAATAAAAGAGAAGCCCACACTACCACACAAACCCACAAAAACCCTGCTCCAAAAATATTTGTATTATTATATATTTTTGACTGTCAGTTGGGTTGTCTATATATAATGTGATGGTTACATGGGTTTATTTGTGTGTTTGACTTTGAGGCTTACTTGTCCAATTTGTAATTGAGTTGAAGCTGCTCTGTAGCTTCCTTGTAGGTGTGCTTGTCTCATAATATAAATTAGACTAGGGAGCTGTTTGCATGTGATAAGATTCTGTGAGATTTTGATAGTTATTGATAGTTAATCACTCAATTATTGGCCTCTTGATGGTACTGAAACGGCAGTTTAGGGATCCTGACGACCAAGCTCCAAGCCGTGAGCCCAAACGAGGACTTACGTTGGCAAAGTAGGTGGCTTGTTTTATTGTGTTTTTTTCTTTGTTTTGATAGCGTTTTTCATAGGTTTCTCAAGTGAGTATTTGATCTTTGTGCAGTATTGGTGGAGATTTGGCGAAAGGATTTCCTGCACATGAGCTTCTGACTAAGTTGGAACCATTTCTGCGGGATGTGGTATGATCAATTTCCCTGTCTAGGATCTAAAGATCTTTGTGCTGTTCATTTTCTTGTTTCTATGTCTTTCAGAATTGAAATGGCTGAAACTTTTGAAAGCTTCCTTGTGGGTGAAATTTCTCTTGCAATCACCTCCCGCAATCCGTGATCCTGGGTCGTGAGATCCAAGAAATAAAAAAAAAATCTATAAATAAGAAAATAAAAATCATCTATACATCTAGCTGCTACTGCATGACGATCCTACTTACGCATTACACCCACATCGTATCAATGTCAGCGGAAATGTAAAACTATTCTAAAAAATAGAAAGGTAGAAGATCAGCGCCAACTCCAGAAAAATATCTAAAATAGTAAACTTGTCTGTCTACTAATATAATGCCGCAAGCTGTACGCTTGCCAAAAATAAAAGATAAATAAAGATATGCATATGTTATCTGCCTTAAGTAAGAGTAACAACATATCTATATTTTCGCCACAACATATCTATACTTTTGCCATGCTATATCTATTATACTCTACAATCTTGCTATCAGAGTACACTATACATCAGAAATAAAGTACATAAAATGAAAGCGCTAAACAAGTGCGCCAAAAATATGTACACTACATCCAAGCGTCTATGCATGGTCTGGCTCCGCCACCGCACCTATAATATCACACACACACACACATATATATAAGAAGAAGAAAAAGGGGAAATAGTACGGTTAACCAAGTAACACTACTATAAAAGAGAGACTAGGTTATATGTACATGGATGAATATATATGACAACATATATGAATATCATGTCATAAATGTAATTATACTCATGAATGCAACCCACGCACACCCCGCATCCATGCTAAAATATTTTGGGACTAGTATCACCTTATATATAAATCACTAAGGTCCGCCACTTGTAGTATGATGCGACCAAAGTCTTCATTGGCCCACCACTCGTAGTGTGACGCGACCAATGGAGTATCCCAGATCTGGTTTTTCGTTTTTCACGGTGAAGTTTTGTGACCTTATTACTTCATCGCATTTTTATAAATTTGACACTTTTATGTTCCGAATCAACTCCATGCTTTTTTTTTTCAAAAATTATGATTTCATGATATATAATGATCATGCTACGCCATGTAATGCAATTTAAACTCCGCAATTAAATATGTTATAACCCGCATGTAAACATGAATAAATACTCCACCAAACAATATGGAAAACATGTAACTTGCATAATTCATGTAAATCTCTACACTAATCAACTATGTCTACCATCACGTAAATACCATGTATATGTCAAGCCTATGTAACATATTAAAACACGTCACAATTACTATACCATTTTCTATGTTTATATGACGTATTTAATTGCGCTAAGTCTACAATGAGGGTACTACTCTTAGTAGACATTTCCATTATGCCAAATTCAACATACGCACTTGCCATACATTCACATATACACATCACATTACATACCAACAAAGTCGCTAGTTTTATATTATAGTTCATTGACTACCGTACCTATTAAGCCCTTAGAAGTCACCTCGAGACTTCTCAAGTAAAAGCCCTAAATCCGCCTTCTCTTCGCCCCTCGATTTGATTTAGCAAAAGAAATCAAATCGTAAAACACCTATACATAAAAGATGTTCTACTCTTCAAGAGGAATAAAAATATCAAAGAAAATTTCACGTACAAGAAGTGTGTGGAAATCGAGGTAAATCAAACGTAAGGAACGAAAGAAAAATTTGCGTCAAAACATTCACATCGCTCCAAGGATGAGAAATCTCTACTTTTTAATAGTAAATGAGCTCCGTAGCTAAATGATTTTGAAGCTTAAAGGTTGAGCAACAATAGGGTCTTCTCTTTCACTCTCCTCGCTTTACTTTTTCGGAAATGATAGGAAATGGAGAGAAAATGAGTGTTTTAAAGTCAAAAAATAGTAGGGTCTATGACCTTTCTACGCTGACTTGGTGTAACGGTACACCACTGTGTACTAGTATACTATTCTGTGTGCCGACTTCCAGTGAGTTCAGAATCCTTTCGCGTTACTGGGTGTAACGGTACATAGATTTAGTGTACCGACAACCACTGTATACCGGTATACTATTCTGTGTGTCGGATTCCAGTGAGTTCTGAACCAATTAAAAGAGTTTGTGTACCGGTACTAGATCTTTGTGTACTGGTACTCTCTGTGTAATGGCACCCACCCCTTGTGTAAAGGCACCTACCCCTTGCGTACACGCACTCAGGCCAAGAACACCACATCACGCCACCCCACATTACTTCCCTATTCGTCGTTATAACCATACCATGCGATAATGCACAACGCACTTCGCATATACATATACTCCATGCATACTACGCAATAATAATATTATTTACAACGCATAATATTATTATTAAAATGAAAATTTAGTCGAATCTTCGGGACATTACACTTACATTCGTATGCAACTATTTTGATTCACCTTATCAACTTCCAATTCCCTAGTTAATTTGCGCAAGAACTACGTCTTTATTATATCATTGTTCGCTTATTTTATTTTTAAGTTCTTTTGCTAATATTAGTAAGCGCTAGTTGATCTACTAGTCATTTTGTCACAAGAATATTTATGCAGTACACGTATTTGTATGCTTTATCTTGTTTGATAGAAACATAAAGTTGGTTTGAACAGTATAGAACTTATTTTTATGGTGTGTTCAGATTTATATCTTCTTTTGAGTAGTTGACACGATTTAATTTAATTTGTCAATATCTCATGTTCATTATCTTACATTTCTTTGTCAAATAGGTGCGAGATGAAGTTCAACGTTCTATTGAACTCTTTCATCGTCAATCCTCACGGTAAGTTCTTATACTGGTTTATATTTTTTACTGTTTGCTTCTTCTAGTTGTGTGGTATGCATATGCAAGAAATCGTTATTCTGATTGTGTGAATGTAATCTTACATATTCCAGCAGATCACCCATAAATTCTCATTTCTTGTGATCATGTTGCTAGTAAAATGCCAAGTACATCACCAAAATTTCAGTTTAGATGCTTTTGATCACTTTTGAATTCAAATACTTAGTAGGAAATCCTTTCGACAAAATTTTAGATTACCCATATATAATTTTTGAATACGTCAGTCGTCATGTAGCCATCTATGACTACTTATAGAGGAGAGAGCGTTTTGCTCATTGGAACTTCAGATTTTAATATGCTGTCATCCAAACATCTGTGTAGTTATACTCCCAATTCTATTAACTAGCAAAAGCTTGTTTCCTTCAAAGCTTTCCATAGCACTGATGAGTAAATTTTTGAATATCCGATTTAACTTTTGCAGACCATCGCTCGGGTATATCGAGTCATCTCGAGCTAGGGATTGGCAATTGCATTTTGTCGACAAAGTCCCCACTACCCTTTTTACAGGCAACAGAGTCGAATCCGAAGACGGAAAGCCTATCCAAGTAGTAATTCGTGATGCTTCGAAGAATATTGTAACATCTGGCCCTCTATCTTCCGTCAAGATTGAAATCTTAGTGCTTGATGGTGATTTTGGGTCAGGTGATCATGAGGATTGGAGTGAGGACGAGTTCAAAGCAAATCTAGTGAGGGAAAGAGAAGGAAAAAAGCCGTTGCTAATCGGGGAACTGCGAATTACGTTGAAAGATGGAGTTGGAGATGTCGGTGAAGTTGTCTTTACTGATAATTCGAGTTGGATTAGGGGCCGAAGGTTTCGATTAGGAGCAAGAATTGTTCAAGGGACTTGTAATGGAGTGAGAGTAAGGGAAGCAAGAAGTGAAGCTTTTGTTGTGAAAGATCATCGCGGCGAGTGTATGTCCTCCAACCTGTCTTTTGCCTTGCTTTTTGTCTTCTACCTTAAGAGCTAAGGATTTTGGCTTATTTGGAAATTTGATTCCAGAGCTTATGATAGTACTTGTGTAGGAAATGGTAACGACCTGTGGTAGACCTTAGATTTCCGTGAAGTGGGCTAATTTTGCTAGAATCCTATAGAGGAGTTAAACTTTTTGATTTTACCATATGCCATGTAGGCTTTTTTTTTTTTTTTTT
>MKEJ01052563.1:0-11809 GCA_001753735.1 Embelia ribes | reverse complement strand
AACCTTTAATTTCAATATCTGATGGAAATCAGCTCAATTGGTACACTCGGATAGCATAATTAAATCAATAAACAGCGATAACAAGCTCAAACCAACACTTTATTTCATCAAGATGTAATTATAATACACAGACGATTAATTTACATCGTTAATCTACTGTTCAGTATTCCTACAGTACTGAAACAGTAATGCTACAGTGTTGGTGAAGTTTTGGGGCCTTATATGAAACAATATCCGAATACGAGAACTTATCTCACCTATGCCAACTAATTATAAATGCAACTTATGCAAATGGCAATATATCATCTCATTTAAGCCAACTACTTCTAAATGCAACTTATGCATATGAGAACATTTCTTGTCTATCCTTAAAAAGAAGGTTGGGACGTATCCCTTTTGACTTTATCTTTTAAAACAAAAGTGGTTATTCCTTATTTCCCCCTTTTTTAAACAAATGGGGCATTTCTCATTGCCTTTTTTCTTAAAATAAATGGGGCATTTCTTATTAACCAGGGTTTTCCTTATATCCTTATGCTTATGCAATGCACAAGTTCGATTTTTATGAATATGTATGAATGCTTATGAACAAGAATAGACTTATAAACATGCTACACCATACGAATTATGATCAAGCTATACCACCAGCCTTACTTAACATACATACTTACTTTGCATACTTAATAACATATGTATACTTTGATGCCTTGATTAACATAATAATCGTAGGGCATACGGGGAAGTGTAATTCGTACATAAATGAACAATAAACTTAAAACTTAAAACAAAAACATATAATCTACATGCGCATATATGTTCAAACTTATATTATTTTTCGTTTTTGCATATACCTTAGCCCATAAGCCTCCGAAAGTGCTAATGAAAGACTACGCCAACGCTAATTCCAAAATCCCCTTTTTTAGCCTCTTGAATTGGTCTATCTACTCCCTTGAAAATAAGACAAAACTATACAAAGAAGTCATCTATGAGACATAAGATATAGATATGAGTAATTTAATTCAACGTAGAATCTCGATACGAAAAGTGAGAAAATGAAATAAGAATAGAAATTGACAATACTTACATCAATGCATAGCCCTTGTAATGGAGATGAATAAGTGTATGAGCCCTGAAGTAGACTGGCAAACGAATCTAGATGATATTGCTCCTAAATCACCGAAGCTTTAACCTCTGAGACGATTTAGCAAACAAACGTAGATTGTAATGTACATACATATAAAAAAGATCCATACGAAATAAGGAAGAAGAAAATCAACTTTGGTTTGGCATATGATAAGTGCATGGAAACTAAGATAAACTAATGAACAAGATAAAAAAAAACAAAACTTACCTTTTCTCGAAGCCTAGGCAATAGAGATCAAGAATATCCAATTTTTTAGGGTACAGGATCTATTGAGCTAGATAATTTTTTAGGAAGAAGATTGGTCGATTTGAAATCACCTCACCTTCTCTTTCACCTCTCTTTTCATGTATAATGGGAAATGAAATGTGAAAAGCAAGATGTGACATTTAATCAAAAAGTATTTTTTCGCACGCTGAGGTATCCGAATCTTTAAAGTAGACTGTTTGGCAGTTTTCCAATGCAGACACAACTCTGGACACCCTCTGGGGTACAAGGTAAAACTCTTAGAAATTTTTTTTAACTTTTGGTCCAAAAATAGAAGTTCTGGACACCTTTGTCTGGGGCCTGTCTGATCTTCGGACACCCTCTTGACAAGGCAAAATCTGACAACTTTGACTATATGTCACACTTCAACTTTATGCGTTTAAAATGTATAAAAATGTTTAAAAAGTACCACGCCTACGCAACGGTACTCTGCTACAACTATGCCCATGCTACCACATCATATTATGCCCAACACATACAACGTATATACAACACGTGATAATATTATAATGTAATAATAATATTATTACAAAAATGAAAATTTCATTTGAATTTCCTGAATGTTACATAGAATATACATGCATAGTAGATTATATATCTATATGCAAAGTCAAATATATACGCAGAATAGACTTTATATGTGGAGTAGATTATATATATATATATATATATATATATATATAGTAGACTCTGAATCTGTTGCATATTTTCATGGAAAATTGTATTCGAAGAATACGAGTGTTGAAAAGCAAGTATATGCGAAGATTTGAAAAATGACAATTTTACGAGTTCTGAAAAGAACTATTTTTTAGATTGAAAAGTAAGGTTACAAAGTTTTATAAGCATACATTCAGAGTATTTACAGTGTAGCACGTGGCTTTTGTATATGTTTCATTTTATGATTTAAAAAGAATACTTGTTGTAGATGTATTGGCGAAGTATTATTACATATCGTAGATATGTTAGTGAAGTATGGGCACCTTTCGTAGATGCATTGATGGTGTAGAGTTACTTTGGGTAGAGATGTTGGTGTAGTTGTATGGACATGCGAAAAAAGTATATTCGCACTATACATTTATTTATAAAAAGGAGAGGGCATGTGATGCTAACATTTTATAAGTAAGTGAAGAGTGGCATAGTATATATTGGAGGACATGTATGACATGTCCATACGTATTGTTGTATGTTTTGAGGAAGAGAGTATATTCTCACCATACATTTATTTATAAAGAGGAGAGGGTATAAGTTGCCAACTCTTTATAAATGTGAGAAGAGAGTTTATTCACAAAATTTGTAGTTCATGATTTATAAAAAGGAGTGGGAATGAGTTGCAATTTTTATATATTGTGAAAAGTGGTATTTTCGGTATGCGATGTTTTATTTAGAAAGAGGAAAAGGCGTGAGTTGCCAACTCTTTATAAATCACGATGTATTTGGTATATGGTGTTTATTTATAAAGAAGATAGAGTATGAGTTGCCAATTTTTTATAAATTGCGAAGATAATATATTTGTATAATTCGTAGCTTGGTGTATTTCGGCACCTGGTGTATTTTGGTACCTGGTGTATCCATACTTGGTGTATCCGTATTTGGTGTATTCGTACTTGGTGTATTCGGTATTTATGTTTTAAGTCGAGCATGATAGTGCATTGTACACTTAGCACTTACCCCTTATGCTTAAAGCATGTAATATTTAAAACTCGTAGTTCTAGCATTGTAGTGGTATATGTAGTATGGTGGTGGCATTAGAGAGAGAACTTGTGGGTTACCTTGAAAACTTGTACATACTTCAAAACTCGTCGACTAAAGTTAAATTTTGTATATTCGCATGTGCAAACATGGCATATACTTATTAGATCCCCTTTATCGTTTTGCTAAGAATCTGACCCGTATTTCTTTATTTGTACATTGTTACTCATTTTGTCTTGTACATGCGGATGAGAATTTGGAGCATGCTTGAGTAGCATGCACATACTTATGCTGATGTAGCTTTTGGTGGCGTAGGAGTTGTAATATCATCTACTTATGTATTTTTGTATTTAAGGCACAGATGTTGTATATACTTTGGTAGTTGGGGCCTCGTGTTGATATATTTGGTAGTCGAGGCCAGGACTTATGCATAAAGCTTTTATTTTCTTTTGGACAAGTAAGTAGCTTGAAGATATCGATGTAAATTTCCGTAGTTTACTTTATTGTTGTTTATGCTTTATTATGCAGGCAGGTTATATGTATATAAATGTGTAAATTTGCTGGCAGAGTATATGCATATGTGGATTGTTGTTGTAGTCGAGAAGTAGAATATGGTACTCATTTTACGCTATTTTTTTTCCTTTCTTATTATTTTATTTTTATCTCACGTCTCTGGGTTCAAAAAAATTCAGGGCGTGATAAAAATTATCCCCTCCAACGATGTTCGCTCCAAATGCAACATTTGTCCCTACAATTGTTTAACATGTGTCCCATCATATTATAATTCTAAAATAATAAAACTTACCGTAATATAAATTATTAAAATCAAATTAATTTATCATAATAAAATTTATTAAATCTAAATTTACTATAAGATCACACACAGACCAAAATATACATATATATCTCTACATAATTATATGATAACTTATCATAATAGAAATTATTAAAATTATATTTAAGAATCAAAATATTTCTAGGAAATAAATATTTTAATAAATTGATTGTTATCCATATGAGATTCTTTATAAAATTTTAAAATATTATCCTAATCAGCAATAATTTTCACACCCCCAAAATTAACATAAATAGATATTATTTTTTTACGAAAACCTAATCATAGTATAAATCCTACATAATCTGATCTTTTATAAAGTTATAAATAACTTAAAAAATACAAAATGTCATTAAAAAAATAAATTAATTGATACAAAAAAGAATATAATACACATCTCGCACATCGCACGAGCTGCACTCTAATATGTATAATTGCTCTAAATAATATATATATATATATACATATACACACACACATACACAGAATAAACGAGTTTAGCTCTAGTGCTAACGAGACGAGGTATATATAGCTCAAGCTCCGCTCTTTTAATAAAAGAGCCCTAAAACTCAGCTCTTGTTCAGCTCTTTTACTAGTCTAGCCGAGCCGAACCAGAGCCCAAGCCCAAACTACTTTCAAGCTGCTCTTAAACGGCTATATTCATTTATACCCTTAATTGTGGTCATGGTTTTTCTTTTCTATGGAGACACTTTTTGGTCGGGCTGGTCTTTCGTTCAAGGATCGGAGAGAGTCCCAACGGGAGGATCCGGACCTGGTCCAATCGAACTATGTTAAAAAAAGCTAAACTAAGTTCAACTGACAGGCATCTTATAAAAGAAGTGTGAGAATTTTAAAAATTATGTATCCAAATGAATGGTTGCAATCAACTTTACACAAATATGAACAAACAAGAGAACAAGACTACTGAAAGAAAGACAGTAGCAAAGACCACAAAGGCTTGTAAGCCCATTAGAGGATTGTCTAATTTGCATAACTTGGGCAAGAATTGATCATTCAAGAACTCCCATGAGATCTGACAGATGAAATTGATTGTGCGGAAACAGAAGCAGTTGGGCTATTAAGATCCCGGTCCCCGTTTGCAACTTTAGGTTTTCCGCCAAATCGGTCTAATGCATCTTGGCAAACATCAATGAACCACTCATCTTCGGGAAGAACACTGCAATGCCGCAATACCATTACTATTAGCCACGAAAAGTTCTAGTGAATTCTAAATGGGTGGGTAACCAGATAACAATATCTATACATATACAAGTTTCCACACATAATCAATGCACCCAGACTATTGTAACTACCATAATACAACACAAATCAAGATATAAAAGCCACAGTTGCCTTCGAGTCAAAGGAATTACTAAGCAGTGATCTATTCAAAGTAGAATTGAATCTGGTATGGCTTCTAATGAATGGAATTAATACTTGTCTAAAACTTACGGCAAGCTTGCATATAGAAGAATTGAGCTACCGTAAATCTTTAATGCTTGATAATAACCAAAAGATACTCATTTATGACAATCTCAAAAGAACATACACTATCCGACCATATAATAATCCCAACATGCCAATCCCCCACACCATACATTGCTATATAACGGTGCTGTTAATGATGGTAAATCTAGCCCAAAAACAAAGAAACTCCTATAGCTATTCACAATAGGTACTCTCGTAACAAAAAATCCTATTATTTTGTATTTTCCTACCATCATATTAAAGAAAGTTTAGTTTAATATGGAACTCTTTTTCTACCCGAATTCTGACAGGTCGAAACCAAATACGCAAAAACAAAATAATAACATCAAAAAGCAGTGTCACCAATAACCAAATAGGGGGACAAATGGTATCACAACAATGTTTAACAAAAGTAAATTCAAAACAAGATAATACTCGTTTACCTGTATGGATCGATTCCAGTCGTAGCAAAAGCTGCCAATGCCTTGGATATGATCTCATTGATCACTCGGTTCAAATTCCTAGATAAGTACCGCCCTTGTGAAGCAAAGCAGATAATAAATTTCATGTCCAAATAGAACTGCAAAACATCAGTCGTATAATAAGAGATCATTACAGAATCTGCACAAGAACACTTATGAGAAAATGAGAAGCAATCGTACAAACCTGTTGCAGACCAAGAGGACCCAAAGGCCTCGGTCCTTCCTCAATATCATCCCAAAAACTTTGGTCATCTGAAAGCCATAATATGACTGTTTCAGTAAGCCTCATCAACAGCAGTGTAGCAAACCTTTCCCTGCCTACAAACATCTCCGATGCTATGCTCGCCATTCTGCTAACTTTTGCATAAAGTTCCTGGATAATAATGAAGCAACAGGATAGGTCCTTGACATTGAAATACTATCAAAAAACATAAGACAAGTGGCCATGACATATAGGGTTGAGCACCATGAACCTTACAATATTGGCAAGCACAAGTAATACATCACGTAAAATCATAAACTACCATAAAAGCAGATGCTGAGTTCCTAAACTGCAAAATTTAAGAATCTAAAGGCAGACCAATTCGAAAAAAACGCATTAACAAATGGAAGTCAACACATTCCCAAATGTAAGCGGGAGTGTGGAAGTAAAAAAGGTGCATAATGACAAACACCGTGTTATTCATATCATAATCATAAACAACAGGAACTAGTGCAAACCAGATAGTGAATGAAGAAAGAATAAGAAAAACTAAGGAAAGCACAAACATAAATAATAAAGTCAATAGGAACTCAAAAGTACCTGGAATATCGAGGAAGGAAGCCACTCTATTTCATCTGAATTTCCATCCATATTTAAGTACATGTCAGCACTAAGATGGCTGTCACCATCCTCGGTGAAAATAAGATCTAGAGCATGCTGTCTACAGAAGCTATCTTTCAACCTATCAACAGAGTTCACAAGACGCCTCTTCCATTCTTTTTGTTCTGGATGACGATTTTGTCTATCCACCAGTCCCCTGCGAAGATCTTCTTTGTAACTAGTCTGATTCAATGGGGCAAGCTTCATGGCTGCACGTGGTAAAAGTTCATCGGCTAATAAAGAAGCATTTGCCAACAAGGCAATCTGCTGGGCTTCAGTCTCAGCAATTCGGACAATTTTATTTGCAGAACCTTCATAATTTGCTTCTTCTTCCATGGACCCAGGTAACGCCTTTATGAGCATGCTAACATACGAATTAAATATCTGGAACAAGCCCTCTAAAGTTTTCCCTCCCAACTGCATACTTAAAAGTGATCCCACGTCCTCAAAGAAGTCCTACAAAAACAAAGAATCATCCATGCACAACAGAGACACGGACAAATAACCAAAAACTTGCAAACAATTATTTCAAATATCTTCCCAAGCAGTCAAGGATCAAAATTGAGATAACTGCAGACAGCAAAATATATGAACCACCCAAAGAACAGGCACACAAATATATGCAAGTGTGAAATTTTGAAAAGAAGACAAGATAACAGACTTCTCCAATGTCAGGGTAATTAAGAATATCCACAAACTATTCACCTGAACCATCAGATTGAACCTGTGGGCACTACTAGAAAGCTTATGCTGATATGCAGCCGTGGTAGAGCTCGAAAATCTTCCAGATTGACGAGCAACAGACGGAGGCAATGTAAGTTCCCAATCATCAGCAGCAGCAAGGGCGGCTGTACTTTCTTCAATACGCTTCAAATTAGCATCTAGTGCTTGTTCAACACTCGGTCTAAAGAGTTTCAGCAGCACAGGGCAAAGTGCCAAGCCTCGACCTTCCAGCAAAGAACAATGACCTAAAGCTATCTGCACACACTCAGCAGCAGCCCTTAAACCACCAGCAGCTGCAGATGAAGTTAAAGCATGTCTTTTCACAAGGAGTGCAAATGCCTCAGTTTGCTTTGTGGCCCACATTACAAGCTCAGAAGTGTAAGCAGGCTCCCTACCAAAGATGGCCAAAGAATCGTTGGCGGCTTGAGATATTGCAGAGAATATTAGTTGTGAGAGGGCAGCAGTGTATGCTCCTCCATAAGAGGTGCTTGATGGGCGAAGTGTTTGCATGTTGTATCGATATCTCTGGTAATGTGCATTGAGCAGTAAACTATGAGCTCGGGGGCCATCACCGAGCTTCTTCAGAGCAGAAATAGCTGCACGGAGCTCGCTGCCACGGGTTGAAGGTTGACAAGCAGCTTCAGCAAGCTGGTCAGCTAACTTTTGCCTACGTTCTCCGACGGCAATCTGTAAGGACAAGAGTACAGCTGGACTTAACAGCTTCTTTTCTTTTGCTTCAGAAACGATGTGCTCTCCTTCATCAAGGGTTTCTAACGCCTCATCTATCCTCCTCTCGGCTAACAGAACATCTAGTAAATCTGGGAATTCTATCAAACGCTTTTCCAGGTCAGAAGAATCTTTGTCTTCATAATTCGATGATCCATCCATAGTAGAACCATCAGGAATGCTGGTAGATAGCGAATCAATACGAACTCCCTCAGCTAAACCATGAATTAAAGTTGCCTGAGTAGAGAGCAGGTTTCTAATCGATGAGAGCTCCCCTTCCAGATCAGAGATCTCTTTTGATGTACTGTCGAGGGACAAAAGAAACGAAAATTTTAGTACACTCTGCACCAAATCAACTACCGATCATGATATAAGTAAGATTATTATGATGCATGGAAACACATGTATAGCAGCCAAAAAATAAAGAAAGAAAAGATGAAGTATACCATTTTGTTAAGCTCAAATACACAACCACCACTGCCTTTACATCATAGGAATTAAAACCGGTTTAGTGGGAGGCTATGCATTAGTTTACATTCACTACTTACGAGGATTCAATTGAGTGTTGATTTACATGACAATGAGCAACACGTGCGAGTCAGAACCCTCAAGGCCCTTTTATTTAGCATTTTTTGAATCCAATCACAAATGAATGTTCATTTTCATCATAGGCGGCTATGAGTCCTAATGGCACTTTAGTTATAGCTCAAAAGTGAGATGATTACTCAAAAACATGCAGAAAATACTAATTAGAATGGACTGACCGTATGAAGGCAGAGTAGTTAGCGTAGACACTCTTTCGCATTTCCTCGGCAGACGCTCTCTTCAAATCCAGAAGATAAGAGCATAGTTGCCTTATTTCCTGTGAAAGCAAGTCCCAGTTCCAAATTGGAAAATAATTACATACTCCTAGAGATAATAATTCTCTGCTAGTTAAATTCCTCTGTCTACATTGTTAGCACAGGGAATTAAGCAAAACCACCCTTGAAATCAAGTTTGTCTATTTTTGGCAAGTGCTTTGTTTTGTTGGTTGTCCCTAAAATTAGGGGGTTTGCTACATTGAATTTAATTTTAATTTTAATTTAGGAGGGAGGGAGGTTAGGTTAGGTTAGGTTAGGTTACCTTTTCGGACAAGGAGTGACACTTGGAGGTGACGTAGGAATCGGCGTCGAAATGATCGGACTTGAAGACGTTAATATTTTCCTCCATCTTGGGCGGAGGAGGTGCCACCGCCGCCGCATCCTTCGCCGCCCTCGTTGACCGAGACGCTTTCAGAGACGCCGCCATTATTCAATCAAAGCCACGTGTCTGTCTTCTCTATTCAGATCTGATCTGATCTCAAATTCTATTCTAATAATCTATCTCGTGTGCTCGGGGCCGAGATCTGAGGAGGATAACAACGGCACGGCGGAGCACAACCACGCGATCCCTACGCAACCGCCGTGTACCAGTAGCTCATTTTTTTTACGGCTGCCTTGGTTGTTACCGCCCGCCTTCGCCTGACCTCTCTATTTCTCCCTCTCCCCCCTTCTCTTATATTATTATTATTAATTAATATATATATATATATATACTAGTGTCTAACATGTGAGATGCAATGTATACATTAGAAACATTCATCAAATACTAATAAAAATTTTATAAAAATAATTGTTTTGTTTAGATTTACTAACAAAAAAAATTAAATAATGAATGACATAGTATTAATTTCACTTTGTCCACATTTATTGTATCAAGATTGGTGAAATTGATAACAATAATAATCAATACAATTATTTTTTAATTTCTTTTAAATATGAAACAGTTTTGATTGAAACAAAATTATACTATTATGTAAGTAATGAACTTCAGGTATTAGCAGTGAATCTTGGCAATGCAATAGAAAAAACTAGAATAGAAAGTAGTGATGGTTAAGAGATTTATAGGAAATAGAAAAGTAACACACCCATATGGCGCCTCAATAATTTTTCTAAATGTTATTACTCCTTGCTATATAAAACTTGCAGATAATTTGTGTAAAAAGATATATGCACGACATCACATTGGCCATTCAAATTTGTTATATAATCCATGTTCTTGACGTATTTTTCTTGCTCATGAAAAAATGATGAAATAAATCTTCAAAAGTACTATATAAAACTAAGATAAATATGAAATTGGAATAACATGAAATAAATGACTCCTAAGCCAAAGGAGATACATAATTTCATGTAGAGCTGTCAATTGCATAAGAAATATGAATATAAAATCATTATTGTAATTGTAAAGGAATTTAAAAGTTTAAAAATACAAACAATCATACATATATCTGTGTATATAATATACTTAAAAAATTCAATATCACGGGAGGTAGATATAGATATTGATATCGTTATCAGATCATACTTAAAAAGATTTTTTTTTTTCTCCATAGTTTCTATTTTTGGTATCTAAATCTTTCATATTTGATTTTTATTCATTTTTTTATTTTCCTTTTCAAATTGAACTAAAGAAAATCAGTATTCTAATATAAATTCATTTTTTCCTTGAAAAATTTAGTATAAATATATAAGTGAAAAAATTACAACTTAATTTATTTAAGCGCAATAAATTTAATTACATAAACAATCTATAGGTAAGAAATTAGTGTAAGCTACCTGCAAATAAGATTAATAACTTGATGAACTTGATGCATGCATAACTTGACCAAAATAAAAACCTTCAAGAAACACAAACAACTTGATAGTTTTGTGGGTCAATTGCTTATTCTATCTGATAAAATTAATTTAAAAATATATATTTGTTAATGGGGGATTACTTGAAAGAAAGATGAGACGGGAGATGGGATTAAAAAAATTTTTATTTGCAATCATTTTCTCGTGGTAGCAAGTATTAAGGAAGGCTAAAGAAAATGTTCAGTGACTTTTAAGGAAGAGTAATTGAAATAACAATTATTTCTCAATCAATTACAATATGCCATCAAATTTTAAGAAAGACTAAAGCTAGCATTTAATGGGTTTTTTAACCTAAACGTTTGTTAATTCTAAATTTTAATGAAATAACTGATATGACAATTATATTTCAATCAATTGCATATATTATATGGAATGTCAATATTGATTAATCTCTTTACATTCTAAAAGATTTGATTTTTAATATGACTGGTGGTGGAAGATGCCAAGTGGCACAAAATTATGACTAGACGTTCTGTGAAATTTATAGCACATGATATATAATATTATATAATCTATATAATATATGATATGATTTGCAATTGTGAATATAATATAATTTTTTTAAAGGTAATTTTCATTAATGGATGTAACTTTTAATAAAATTCATAACTATTCAATTATATTTATGGATGAAAGTTTAAAAAAAAAAACATTTAGACTCTTTTTTTCATTTATATATTATTTAATGCATACATAAATTGAACTCATACTTTTATATATTAACGTATATGACTTTTCATTTTTTATCATTAAAATTTATTTTAGTCATTAAATGTTTATATGTGGCAATAGTTTAGAATGCCACATGGCAAAATATTGTACAACTATTCTACTTTTAATTTATAACTAGTTTGTAACCCCGTGTGATGCACGGATTATTTGCCAAATTTTTTTCTTCGATTAATA
>MKEJ01052562.1:0-11795 GCA_001753735.1 Embelia ribes | reverse complement strand
ATATAAGTTTTTCACTTGTCTTATTTCAATTAGATATAGAGTTACAATCCTTGTGGAATTTTGAAAAGCTATTTACTAATGCGTTTATAATTAGATAGCTATAATATTACCAATAGCATCGTTGTTTCCCAATTAACCTATATTTAACTCGTGGTTCATCTCCCTTGTTCGCCTTTTGTTTCCTTCTCAAGTAACTATAGTAATTTCTAGCTAATTTCTCTCCTGAATTGATTGTTTTATTCAATTAGGAGTTAGGACTGGCATGTTTATAATTTGTATTGATTGACTTCTTCATAGATGGGAAAATTGGGTATAAATAGTTTGCACATGTACAAGTGGGGTTAATATGTTTGTCAGTGCCATAAGGTTTAATTAGTTCAACCGTTAGTTTTTGGGCTGTTTTAGGGATTGTATTTTCTTTTATGTCTTCTTCAATTGGGTGCATAATTTGTGATAAGCTCTTTATTCCTTAATTAATTTCTTTATTCAACTGGGGGCTAGCAGAATTTGAATTCTATGTTGATGTGGAATTAGGTATACATGTAATTTGCTTATCTAAATTGGTACTTAACTGATGATGTTTTATATATTTTTAATTAGGAGCGTAGTTTGTAGTTAGTTTGGGTACTGCACCAGTGTTCCTAAATGAGTCACTGCACGAAATTTTAGAGATAAATTCAATAGAAAACTCCCACCATCGTATCTAATACTATTCAATATCCATAAAATAGGAGGATCCCCCCTTGAAGTGGGGATTATTGTTTATTACAGGTTCTATTTTTAAGTTCAAGGGTCTGGGTGTTGGCGTTCCCCGCGTTTATATATCTCAAATTTATATTTGAGGTATCATTAGAATTAAAATTTATGGGATGAGAATGGCGAATCTGGTGACAGTCCTCTTCTAGTTGGGACTTGGGACTAACTACAGTGGCCTGTGGGTTCATAATTTGATGGTTAGTTTTTTGAGCTCTTTGGAGGATTGTATTTATTTATTTTTATTTTTATTCTATTTTTATTTTTTTCGGGGGAGGTGGTTTTATTTTTTTGATAATTCCGCGTAGATGTGGAATAATGTATCGATAATTTACCATAACATGCTTTGATTATTTATACGAAATGCAAAAGTTGATTAATGCTCTATGGTTTATAATTTGGCAAGCGAGTTTTTTAGGCTCTTTTGAGTATGTTATTTTTTTCTTCTTGACGGCCTGTGGTTAATTCTTGATCTCAAGTGACAATAGCTTAGTGGTAGTCATCTCAAATAAATTGGAGCTTTCGTTGACCGAGGTTTTCGGAGAATGTCAGGTGTGAGAAATTTAGAGTATTTTAGTAGGTTTTGGAAGAGCGACCAAGTTGACAGCGTGAAAAAAATGGGGTGTTTACACAATAACGTGACCATCGTGGTGACTGATGAGTCTCTAGCTTGCCTACTGTCTGTTATGTGCAGCTACTTCTCTCTATTACACAAGGGCGTAGCGTTGTACGCAAAATCATCATCATATTCCAAAAACCCATCATTGTGTAAACATAGCCTTGTACACGAAATATCGCGTTATATATTTTATGTTTGCTGGAAACCCCAAGGTCGAGTTCTCCAATTATGTTCACAGTTTCTTGAAATATCCACCGATGACCATTTTCACTATCCCTAAGCAGTTCCTCTGTAGTTTAGTACATAAGTAAACAACGTGTATGATATGATTTAGAAGGAAACTGGTCTAAAGTTGAGATCATCTTATAAGGGTATTCAGAGTATTTGAAACAAACATTACCAAACTTTCTCAACCTAAATGGCTGGATGAACTGAATATAATCTTCCTTAATCACTTTTTTCCCCCTTCCTGAGAAGCTGTTGTTAGATCAGGAATTCTGCTTTTCTTGTTTATTAGTCATGCTGTCATCATCTGGTTTAGTTTCTTTCTTTCTATATTTAGGTTGTTTAAAGATTGGATAGAAAAAATGTGAATTAAATGGTTCATGATCCCATGTAATTTAGCTAAACCTAGTGTGGTTCAATTTGTAGCTAGTTCCGTAATGGGACATTTACTTGTTTTTCTCGAATTAGATAGATTCCAATTGAGAACTGATTGGCTGAATTTTAAAACTAAATGCTTAAAAACATTAATTAAAACTCATCTTTGAAACAATGCTAAAATCGTGCTCTTGTACAAGCCTTTTTTTTGGGGGGATTGAGAATTTGGTGGGTAGTGATGGGAATTGACCCCACTCAGCCGAAAATATTGGATCCGCTACTAGCTTACTCGCTGAACTTGTTCATCGTGGGGAAGAATATCAAATTCTTGTGCATTTTTTCTTGTTCTTTTGAGAGTAGTATTAGAGTTGATTTAAAAAACCAAAGCCAAGGCTTAAATTGTGTTTTGATAATCATTTTTCTTGTCCTTGATTGATATTGGCTCTCCCTCTTCATCTTGTTGGATTTCATAGCTGTGAAATTATTATTTGACGGCTGAACAAGTGTCCCTCAAAACACTAACCAATCAACAAACAAGAAACACAGAGATGCTTCAACCCAACAAATGGCCCCAATTTTTTAATGTTTTGAAGTTATGTACCCGAACGTTATGAGTATTTTAGCTTTGCCGAGGTAGAAAGTTTGGTTCGACTAAGGTTGACTTTTGCAAAGAATGATAACATAGATCCTTACTTCCTCTTTATATTGACTAGTTACTCATCTTTGTATGTAGGCCCTTTTATGAATTTTGTTGACTATATTTTGACGGCCCCTCACTAGGGTCATGTACAGGGTTCGCCCCTTAAGGCGCACTTTTTTTTTCAATATAATTACTTATAAAAAAAAGGTATTATTTAGAAGAAACCATATTTGAAATTGAGAATTGAGATAATTTTATACGGGTATTTAGACATCAAACTTTCTCTGCCTAAATGGTTGGATGAACTTAGATCAATCTCATGAGTCACTGTTTTTTTGTTAGAACTTCTTGTCCTCCCAAGATGGTGTCGTTAGATCTGGAAATTCTCTTGCTCTTGATTATGATTCATGCTATCTTCATCTGGTTTAGTTTCCCTGTTCAGATATGTTACTTTTTATTGGGTTAAGACTGGAGTTTAGAAAGTACGAATTAAATGGCTCATNNGGTGGGCATAGGTCCTTTAATTTACTTCTAGCTAGTTCTATTGTTGAACTTTTACTTGTTTTTTTTCAAATTAAGATAGATTCTAATTGAGAAATGAATGACCTGATCTGAAAATTGGATGCTTAAAATTGTCAGTTGATGTCTATAAAAGAATATTAAATTTATTCTTTTGTATAAGCTTTGATTTTGTTCACAGCAGGAGAACTCTTTCAGAAACAGAACTCCAATTTCAAGATACAATTATTGTTGTTTCTATTGAACATTTTTGCTAATTTCAAATTCATCTTTTTTGTGCTTGCAGACAATATGGCGAGGAAAAAGTTTGATGGCAATAGATAATAGTAGTTTGGTAGCTATTTTTGTACAAATAGGGATAATCACTACTCAAGACTGAGCTCTAGAATATTAATTTCTGTATATTGAATCTAATTTCAGCTATTCTAATCTACGACTATATCGTTTGAGACGGTCAGTTTTATGTTTGAAGTTGAAACTCGGAATCTAGTATATGCCGTTTCAGTGAATATGCATGTGGTTATGTTTTTTTTATTTAATCTTGCTAGTGTGGTTTATGATTTGCTTTTGTGTTAATATCAACTATATAGTTATAAAACTAATGGATGATTTAGACTTCTCTCTTTCTTGAATTGAGGGGGTATCTAATTCAAAAATAATATGGACTCTTACATGGGCTTTTTATACCGAATTGACTTATATTTGTTGGATCATTGAAAAAAGAGAAGTCTAGATCAATAATTTATTGTATAACCTTTTAAGTCAGATTGGGCTCATGACCGTAATTCAAAATTACATTTAATGGATCATTGAAAAAGGTTCACAAAATTTTGTTTTTACATCGGAACCATTGCTTTATAAACAAAAAATTGCTTAGAATTGAAATCAACTTGATAAACTCGACAAATATGTGGTAATGGGAATTTCTATCGTTCTTTAGCATCTTACAAAATTAATTTTGAAGCAGTGGAAACGATTTAACTTTTTTGTAGTTTGGTATGGTTCAAAATTTGCTAATTATTATAAGTTGGTTGATTTGATATATTGTTTTACAATTAATTTCTCTCAAAATTCAAACGATGTCCACGGACCATGTAAAACTCAATTGGAGGCACTCCCAATTAAATATAAACTATTTGATCAATTTAAAATTTGATCAAAATAACATATATATCTAGTAGGAGATTTTAATTAAATTTCAGTATTACACGATGATGCCATGCGTGCGTGCTGTCAATCATAAATAGTGTGCTAAAGGAGGTGGTGTGAGCTATATTAATAAATTATTGTTAACAAAATGTTTTTAATATTGTGCCCATTTCCATATAAAGGAATGGAATGATATAACATAAGTGGAGCAAAATAAAGATACTTCCACTGAGTTAATTAATGAGAGGCCCCAATACAATTTGCGTGCTAGCTCTCATGCGCATTGTTTGTCTCCACCTCTATCTTCTAAAACTACTTTTTTCACTCACACTATAAAGAGATTTATTTCAAACTTTTGAGTTTCAATTTGAAAGGTTAATGAATTTTGGGCAGGTTTTTATATTAATTTGGAACAAAAACTAAATCTGGTGTTTCGCTTCAACAGGGGCAAAGACAAGTTTCCAAGATGGGGTGCCTGAATTTTGTAAAAAATAAAATAAGTATTGGAGGGCGAAAAAGTATATGTTATAGGTAGTGCTAAAATTACTTATTAAAAAATACACTAAATTATGGGACATTTGATAGATTTCTATAGTTATAGAGATGATTGCAATCGGTACCAAAATATTTGGTTTTGTTCATTAACTTTGATAAGTCATGACCGTCTATTGAAAAGTTTTATTAAAATTAAGGCACAAAAAAATGAGTTAGTTTTGTCTTAGAGCATCAATTAAATTTTTTTCTCTGTATATTTTTTCTCAGTTGAATCAATTTTAAATTAAATTTGACGATTATAACTCTAAATAAGATGCAATGGAGGGCTCCTGCTAATTTTGAATTGAGTCCCCATTCATTGCAAAATGATGTTTACATTGACCAAATTTTATCGTTTGATACCATCAAGTGATTTCCTTGATTGCAATTTTGAGAGTAGCCTCATTCCGAAAAATGTAAATATTATGGAAAGTATAATTGTGTTACTGTTTCTTACTCTACAAACATAAGTTTTATACCGTAAAGATAATTAAAAGAAAACGGTGAACAAAATTTCCATGTTTTATGAAAAGCAATTATTTTCATATGTATTGTTTCCTATATGTATTATAAATATCATCCCTATTTCTGCAATGTATTATAATATTTGAACATTGAATTATCAATTATCCGTATTATTTCCTACATGCTCCCGAAAAAGGTGCATGATCAAAATGTCTGTGGTGAAGACATTTCACGTGCAATAAATCTAATTATTTCTTTATTACTTTAGCACAAAGCAAATGGCCCATCTAGACATGTGTGTTGTGTTTGCCAGCCAATAATTTCTCATGTCACAACATGCCCAAAAATTAACATACATTTTTATGAACAATGGCACATATATATATGCTAAAATATTTGAGTTAAGTTTGGTAAAGCTGGTAATTTTCAATTTCCGTTGTCAAAATTGATTTATTAAAATTGAGATCAAATTGGTTGTAATTTTAGTATTTGGTACTTGAATAGTGGTTTAGTGTTTGATGAAGCGATTTTTTATTTTAAAAAATAAAAATAAATATGCATTCGAAATGTAACAAGCATTAGTTCTAAGTCCGTTTGTGAATTCGGTCTTAGAAAATAAAGCTGATTAAAATAAATTATTTGATATTTACCGAACATTATAAGTTAATAAATAAAATTGCAAAATTAGTTATTAAAATACAAATTTAATCGAACATTAATTTGTTTTATCGAAATGTTTTTCTCTAGGAATAATCTGTGCTGGTAAAATCTGTTGCCGAAAGGTAAATAAAACCTAGTTTGGTATTGTTTATTTCTAATTGATTATATTTTATTTTTTTGGAAATTATACCTTTATGTATTTGGTAAATAGTAAAGTATCTATTTTTAATAGTCTAATTTTGCTTTTCTAGGTGTGCTTGTAGAAGCAATTTAAAGAATGCTACTTCTTCTTTCTTTTATCATTAATTGTCAAAATAATCTAAATTACATTATTGACTACATTTTCATACAACCTTATTTTTGTCTTCCTACAATAAAAAGTATTACTTTACATACTACCTACTAAATTAATTATTAAAATGTATTTATGAAATATTAAAATAATACCCAAATTTATATTAAACTTTTAAAATCAATTTAGAGCTTCATGCTAAAGTGGTTCCGAAAACATGAATTTATTGCACAAGTACTAGAAAACGGATAGATCCCACTTTTGAATATTCAACTATTATTATCCATGGACATGTCATGTTTACCACTTCATACTTTGAGTGGAGAATGAAACACACTGGATTTTAATAATTATATGCTCCTAAAACATTTAAAGGTCAATCTAAGCATGAGAAACATCCACCGTATATATACCTTTTTATCATCTTAATAAAAATATGTCAATAATTATGCTTGGCAGCCAACTTAGATTTGTTTGGCACGTAAAAGTATTTGCTTTAATAACAAAAAATTGCTTCCAAAACCATTAGAAAATAGTGAAACGATAGCTAATTCCAAGATAATATTTGGCACTTGAAATATTATATCGTCATTTTTATTTCCCATTTAACACATAAATTTTTGTAAATAATTTTATCCAAAAAAACATATAATATTATTCTTTATTATATTCAATAATGGAAAAATGAAAATAACTTCCCCTTTTTAGCAAGGGTGTGGTTAGTCAAACCAATTGTTTTCCATATTTTCTTCTCCTCCATTCTAGATCTTTTTTTATTTTTTATTTTTTTTATGTTCCAAGAAAGTGGCATGGTCAATGTCCTTAGTGGATACTTTTTAAATTTTCATCTTCTTGGACTTCTTAGATATAATTTAAATGGCTACATAAAAAAACAAAGAGTAGTATGTTTGATTGTCTATAATTTTTCAAGTGGCAAATTGAGAAGCAGTGTCATGGCAAATTTATAAAGACTCAGATGCGTAAAAGATTATAATTAATAAGTAATTTCTGAAATTAGCTACAACTTATTTTGATTGTGCTTTAATTGCTAAAAAGACAAAATATTTATATAATTGTGTTCAAACATGTAAGTCAACATGAGCATGAGAAACACTCATCATAGGTTTTTATGGTTATTGGGGTGATGAATTTGTGTCACATGTACATTATACCCCACTTCTTCTTCTATTGTTATTATTGCACCTTCGTTTGTGGATGACACAATCACAGTATTATAAGGATATTTTTTCCATGAAAATTTATCACCTCTCAATTCATTTAAGTTAGATTACATTTTACTGTTTAACTTTTAAATTGAATTTTATAATTTTTATTGCACGATTGTGTCATGTCAACACACTTCTCTTTAAATTTTCTTCCACTAAATGCTTACGGTTATAATTTCAACTTTGTTATTGATTGAATTTCATGCGTGGATGCTCACTAAGCTTGCTATTCATCCACCGAAAATTGATTAGCATGGAGAAAAAAAAAATATTTTCCTTTTTTTCATTTTGTAAAAGGAGAGAAAGAGAATTCATTGAATGTTGATTGATATGAAATGATGATCATCTTGATATTTTGTTCAACATTACGTGATTTGTTTGGTTACTAGGAAAATGGTTGATTCTGTATAATGATAATTACATAAAGTAATTGGCCAACAATATGGGCGCCTCAAGATTTCCACACACCCAGCTTACCCAACATCCATTTACTTTCACACGGCCTTCGATATATATATATTATATTTTATTTTATGTGCGATTGCATATAGTTATTTGACTATTTTAAGGCAGATCGATGTTGAAAAGATCATTTGTTACTCTTTAGTAACTCATATAACTTTGATAGAATTTTACCATGTTATATCACGTTCCGTTTTCTTGTGCCCTTTTTCTTTGTCTTGGTATGTTCTATACATTCGGCATAAGACTCAGACTTGTTATATATATACTTGGATAATCAAACAAAAAATTAATAAATAGTGTGTCATGTATGTAATAAGTTTACGAAAGTATTGAAGCTGCAAATGGGAGAATTTTACACACAATTACGCGAGTACAATTTATATCGGAATGATGATTTTTAAAGCTGTAAAAATGATCCAATTGTGAAAATTTCTTAAATTTTTCAAAAATGAATTCATATCCATCACGGCACAATGAAATGTCCAAATCCCTTTACTATAATGTTTTTTTAGCCTAACGGTGAATGTATCATGTTGTGAAGTATCATTGTTTGTAGCGACTGTCAAATTTTGATTACTAATGTCTCCGGTACATATATCGTATGCTTATGGTAATAGACATTAAAGCATAGAACCTCAATGACTCAATCTAAAACGTCCAAATTTTTAATTAGCAAGTGGATTAAGGTAGGGAAAGGGAGGGTTGAGTGTTGGCAAAGTTGTTGAACCTTGAGTGTAATTCTATTCTGCTTAATATTTCTTCGTTTTTATTGATTTGTCGGCTTCCAATTTCTGGATTTCAATACCGAACGTTTTCTATAATCACGAATTCCCGACAAATTTTTGCAGCAACTATTTTGGCATTTTTGACATCTCTTTTCCTGAAATGCAAGTAAAATAAGTAATGCTGAAAAATAGCGCAGTACGTACGTCAAATGTCAAATAATTTTATTCATTATTCAGGTTTACAACTCTTATTTTCTACAATTTTGTATAGTAATCAACACGGATTCGACAGCACAGGGTTGAAATTTATCCCAACCAACCTTTAGTGTTTGGGCATAGCAAAGGCAACCAAATACTCGTAAGTAGTCATAGGTATATTCAACCTTAAAAAAGTAATGAAAAGATGTATCACTGTTTAAAATTTAGATGGTGTGTGATTGATTAAATGAACTGTTGCATGAATACACTCATCCTAGAATGAAATGGGGAAGTTAGTATGGAAACGTAGGCACTGAGCTACATTAAGAACATGTTGATGTTCACATTTCGCCACCCCATTTTGTTGTGGGGTTCCAACACATGTAATTTCATGTCACACACCATTCTCATGGAAAAATTTTTGTGTCTCAGAATATGTAAGCTCATATCCTTTGTCCGCACGTACATGTTTGATCTTATAATTATAATTATATTGAATATGCACCATTTTAAAAAAAAACGTTTTAAGTAAGGTAAAGTTTTAGATTTGTATTTCCTTAAATAAACCCAAGTGAGATGTATCAACAACAGTTAAGAAATAATGCGAGCCATCATATGAAGCAAAAGTATATCCACCCCATATGTAAACATAAATACGATTAAAAATGGTATTGCTCATAATAGGCAATCTTGAAAATTAATTAATTTGGTATGTAATAGTTACTTATTTAGAAGGCAATAGTATTCAGTAAAAATGGACACAACTTCAAACCAATTTGGAGCTTGGACTAGCAATGAGCCGAGCCGAGCTGAGCTTTTGGGTGCTTGAGCTCGACTCGACCAAAAAAACACCTAGCTTGAGCTAGAATTCAAGCTTATTTTTTGAGCTCAACTAATAGCTCGAAATATCAAAAAAGGGGGAAAAAATGCTTCAAGAGTTATTAGTCTGCTCCTAAAATCTAATAAAGCAATGTAATGCACACACATAAATACACCCTTTAATAGATTACCGAACAAACTGAATCTTCATTGAATTGCATCATATATTCTTATCAAAATTCAATACTAGATCCTGTGTTCTATATCATCAAATTATTTCAACAAATAGAAGCCATATAAACTCAACATCAAGCTTGTACTTCCATAGAATGCAATATAGTGACAAAAAATTCAAGTTTCTTCACCACCAAAAAAGGCATTATAAAAGCCAAAATGAATGGTAAAATTGATGATAGAGTCAATGAGTATCAAGATCGAAAATTCAACATAGTTTAAGTAATAACCACAAAATATGCAAGTGTACACTTTTCCGCAAAATCTAAGGAATTCGCTGCAAAAAAAATATTCAAGAATATTTTCAAAAGCCCATAATATACTACAAAATTTTCATTCGCCCAATGCCAATCCAACGTCTCAAGGAATGGGCGATGCAATTTCTTTGTGCTTTTTCTCCACCTGCGATATTGTGAAGAAAACAAAAACCAAATTATTAAACAATTTTTCTAACAAAAATGAGATATATATGTCTATATATATTAACTATCATGACAAATGTATATATTTAAAATATTAATGAACATAGCCTTGGATTCTTTTTCCCTCCGAGAAGAGCCCCCATATATCAATACTTCAACAGTCGCGAGCGCCAAAGAAGCACAATATGTATCAATGACTCGACTATCGACACTAAATGTAGCTTCTAAAGCTACAGTGGATATTGGAATTGCAAGAACATCAGCTGCCATTTTAGACAAGATTCGATAATCAGATTCATTGATCTTCCACCATTTTAATGCAATTATCCCGTCATCGACACACACTGGCTAGGCAAGATATTTGTCCATATCCGATTTTGCTGAAGGACATGTCTCTTTAGAGCGCACAAAATACATCAGTTTGGATTTACCCGACATTGATGAGATTGGTCGAGAATAACTAGAACCTTTTCTATAGCCACTATCACTAACATCAGCACCACCATAAGCCTTTAAATGTTCTTCAAACATAGCATACAAGGTAGCTTTCACTTTGTCTTCATTTATAACCGAACACTCCGTAGAATAAATTTCTGGAAAGCACATCTCTATACCATTTAACTTGCAAAACGGATCCAAAACATTCCCAATAGCCATGAGCATATTACACTTACCCCAATACTTGTCGAACTTTACTTGCATCTTACTAGCCATTGCCTTTATATAATCATTGGGATCCATTGCAGCTTTTTCAATTGCTTCCTTTACCAAAAACGCCTCCGTAAGGTATATGTTAGAAGTTCGATAATCACTGCTAGAAATCATATTAGTAACATTATAAAAAAAACTTCAAGTATTTTACAATATTTTACAATTTTTTCCAAATCATCATCACTTGGCTAGTAATCATAACCAGATTCGATCTCCTTAAGTCTTGAAAAGACTTTTCTAAATGGTAAGGCAACCGATATCATCTTAGACGTAAAATTCCATCAGGTAGGACAATCATATATCAACCTCCTTTGCTTAATGTTAAATTGTTGGACAATATCGCAAAATAATTGCATCATGAACATTCTTGATTATATGCTTAATCACATCAAGCCCATCTTGAACTAACAGATTTAGGATATGTGCATAATATCGCACTTGGAAAATTTTTCCCATATCAATTCCTTCTAGAAATATTGAAAAGTTATCCTTCAAAACCCTTAAATCAGCATCATTGTTTGAAGCATTGTCAATGGAAATCGAAAAGATTTTCTTTTCGATACCCCACCTTAACAAACACTTGTAAATAGCATAAGCTCTGTCAACGCCACGATAAGGAGGGGGAATGTGGACAAAGTTCAATACCCTCCATGTACTCAAATTTTTTGATACTTAGACTTCCAAAGATCAGTGGTCAAAACTTATTTTGTTAATACCTTGTAAAAGAGTCTTCAACTTTCTCTTCTCATTTTCAAACACCTTTA
>MKEJ01052559.1:0-11319 GCA_001753735.1 Embelia ribes | reverse complement strand
TTTTAATTATTTTAGAATTAAAATTAAATAATTATTTAATAATTAAAAGTAAATAATTATTAAAAAGAATTAATTAACCATAATTTTTTAAGAATTAATTCTTTTTAAAATTTTAATAATTAGCCATTATTAATGGTGAATTATAAAAAATTGAAAAAAAAATATGACAATTCGCCATTGTGGGTGGCGAATTACCTTAAAAAAAATTTAAAATTCATTTACTTACAATTCGTCTTTGTTTGTGGCGAATTGTCTTGAAAAAAATAATTAATTCGCTATCATTATTGACGAATTATATTAAGATATACCATATATGTAATTTTAGAAATAAGTAAACCAATTATGTAAATTCGGACCCGCCCTTGTCCCATTAGTGTTAAAAGGCCGCAATAATGTATATGAAAATGTAACTCATTTTAATTAGCAAGTCTTGTTTCCAGAGGAAAAACAGAAAATTGATGATACGTCAAAATGTGAGAAGCAAAATTTAACTTTTGTTACCCATCATATATACTCTAAACCTTTTAACTTCTCATTATATCAGAGTCGAAAGGAAACTAAGAGTCGACCGCCTCAAGGGATTACAACTCGTGTTGGTAAAAAAGCTCTGAAGTACTCGGCTACGCCTATCTACACATGTACAGCTTAAATTCCACAAAGGATCCCAGACTATTCAATAAAAACTCGGCCCTGACCCTAATTACTCAACCACCTCAATCATGTCACCCGAAAATAGTTTCGTGACCTTAACTTCTCTATGTTTTCTAATTGAGATGAAAAGTTACGCACCTGCGTGTTTGTCCCAGTTGTGTAAATTGTCCGGGAGTTAACTGCAAGTTTTCGATTATATATGATGTGCTACTAGTTTAGATTCTAGACTACGGGACCGAACTCCGCTATTTGTCTCAGTTCTAAGATATTTGATGCTAAAATAGCATAGAGCGGCTGTTATATTAGTCCATAATCTCTGCACTTTCTAATCGAGTTTACTATCATCCTACTTCAGGATTGTCCGGTGCAGGTTTTTAAGCTAAAAAGTTATTTTAATTTTTTTATATCTAGTTTTTAAGCTAAGTTTGTTCTATCTCTTTCATTTAAAAATGTTGCAACTTTTATACCAAATCTATCATCAAGCATTTTTATCAATTTGCAATAAATTGAGCTCCTCACATAAATTTATTTTTTAAGATTGGATCAATTTTTAAATTTAACATTGTATCATATTATTTAATAAGTGAGATGGTAATCCATTATTTAATATAGTATTGGAGTAGGGAGCAGAATGTAACATATCTTTGGAGAAGTCACTCCAAAAACTAGCTACTGCGGGGGAGCATATGTATGCGGAACGTTGCTCTTGCCAAGATTGTATGTCTTTTTTCAACTAATTCAAGTCCTACCCATTTGGATGAGATTCTAACCACAGAACACGCAAATCCAAATATTGCATAGATTTTGCTCTAAAACCGTAGGATCTTTACACAGGGTCATGTGGGTCAAATTCTTAATCCGACACATCACTGATAGCTTAAGTCTTTTTGATAAGATGGTAACATATCAGTTAACAGTATAGCTAAATTACCTTGCAAATGTTATCGAAAGCAAACCGTTCCAAAACATCCTGCAAGTCCAACACCCGTCCCGACTCCGCAGCCCTACTCAAAACCGGCACGAGCCGCCCCCTCACCTCCTCGGCAGCCGTCTCCATCCCAAAACTCCGCAGCGACTTGGTACTAAACTCGTAACTGGCCGTCTTCCTCTGCACCTTCCACAACTCGCCATCGGAATTAAATATCCCTTTCCCAAGGAAGTCTTCTAGAAGGGCAATAAACCTGGGGCCCTTGGGGTAGTTGTCGAAGTTGGTTTTGAGCATGTGTTGGACGTTGGCGGGGTTGGCGGTGAGGATTCCGTGGACGCCTCCGGGGCGGGAGAAGAAGGCCGTGTGGGTCGGGGAGCGGCGGAGGACGGCGGCGGTCCAGTCGAGGAAGCGGTGGCGGTTGAGGACGAAGGAGGGGAGGGTGCCGAGGAGGGGGAGGTTGGGAAAGCCCTGTTTGGGTCGAGGTTTGGAGAGGAGGAAGAGAGAGAATACGAGGAGGGGTAAGAGGAGGAGAAGGAGGATTTCCATGGCTGGAGAGAGAGAGAGAGAGTAGGGAGTTTTGGTTACTTTTGATTTTTTTAGAATTGGAAAAAAGTTGTTTTTTAATATTTATTTTATTTATAAATAATAGACACGGTTTACAAACTACGTGATACATAATTTTAGACAAAAGTAATTAAATAATTATTCAAATTTTGAATCAAAACTATTTCTTTCTTTTTTATTTCGAGCCGTTCCAAAATAATATTCACTTTTCAAATTAAATATCACTGAAATTTGTAAATGTTTTCAATAACTGTTATTATGTTATGTATTCTCAAATGTTCATCTTCAATAATTAATTAGGGATAAATGTTTAATATTTATGTTAATTTAATACAAGCACGGACATTGATATTTATACTCCATCCCTTCTAAAAAAATTATTTTGTATTAAAAATTAAAATTTTAATAATTAAATCATTAAATAAGCTCAAAAATATTAAATAATTTTTAATTTTACAAATTCATCCATAATAAATATGATTTTGATGTATTACAATTATCAAAATATATTTAATATGAAGGGATAATTTAAAAAATTTAAATTTTTGTTGAAGTTAATTTTAGAAAATGGACACCGTTTTAAAAAGTACCAAAATAAATTTTCCAAGAATAAGAATAAAGTTTCATAATTCGGAAACTATGCACTATTTACCGTCCATATAATTATTTGCAGAACACGGAGAGAGAATTGTATACTTAACATAATATAATGAGTTAGTAGTGTAGTTGGTTGTCAAATGCACTTCGCATGTCATGTCCTAGCCATCTAGACAATGAGGGTTTTCGTGTGGGACAGATTGTTCGGTTTATCTTTTCTTGTGATTACAAATATGTGACACCATATATAATTTTTTATCTTATATGATAAATTACAAAAAATATTTATGTAATTCGTCATATGATAGAAAGAATTATCATTTTAATTTTTGAATCAATTCACCTAATGTATTGTTAGTCACATTTTCAAATTCCAAATTAATATTTTAATTACTCTGATTGGGTCAAATTCGCCCAGTGATTTCTTGCTCAACATGAAAAGCCCGGTTATACTTGCACAATTTGCCTGAAGAATTCTTCAAAAAAAATTATATAAATTCCTATTATTCTTACACAATTCGGCGGACGAATTGTTTAAAACATTATATAAAAATTATACTTATGTTGAGCAATTCATCTGTCAAATTACATAAAATATTAAAATATTAATTTATCATATGATATAGCTAATTGCTTAAAATATTTTAACTAATTTTCTATCTCATATGACAAATTACATGAAATACACTATATATATATATATATATATAATTACGAAGACAAATTGACCAATGAAGTAATTTGGGCCCATCTGCCCCATATAGGTGAAAAACTCTAGAAAATCCCGTGAGATCAAATCACTGTATGCTTACATTGGGCTTGTTTGGTGCAACCCCAAAGTAATTTTTTTGTACTTTTAAATAAAAAATAAAATATGCTATTTATTTATATCAGTAAAAATAAAATAATTTTTGTTTATAAGTACCAAAAATATACTTCTACAGAAATAAATATTTTGCTATTTTTTCCCCCAAAAAAATATATTTCTATCTTATTTTACTCTATTAGTAATTACTTTTCATAATTTTCAATAAAAAAAAGTATATTTTTTTTCAATTTCTATTAAATACACATACAATACTTGTATTACTCAAAATATATTTTTTCACCTCCGACAAAAAAGATACAACCAAATTAGTCCATTATTGGGTTGTCATTTTTTCATAAGCCGGATGCCATTCTAATATTTAGAAATTATTTTAACAATTAGGTTGGTGTGTAGAAATGTGATAAATTAATTAATTTTTTGGTAATATGAAAGATAAATCTAGTCACGTGTCTACAATTTAAGTAGCATTTTCAGGGTATTTATGTATTTAATAATACAAAAATAAATTTAGCTTTTAAATAAAATTCCAAGATGCTTCTAAAAACATTCCAAATCTTTTCTATTATTGAAACATTAAAAAAGCAATGACAGCTCAATATACAGTGGACAAGTTACCATGCGATTAGTATTGGAAATGGGTCCAGCTCTATTTAGTTTCAGCTTGTTTGTTTATAATGTATATTCATACTCAGTTGATTTGTTTAACAAGATTTATTTTTTATTCAGACTCGGCTAGTACGAATTCAAGTCAGACCTGAACCTGTTAATTAACATTATGATTCTTTTGAATTTATATATATTACTTATTATTGATCTCTTACATACTTAAACAAATATTATTAACTTGAATCTCTTATAAAATTATTAGCTAATAATCAAGTATAGCGAATATCTCAAATAATTACAACATGGTATAATTTTTTTCAATTTAATATTACTGTAATTATAAAAGAGTAAATTTTTTTAAAAATGAATGATTTAGTCAAAAGGATAAGCTTTTAATAATTTATTAAATTCAATTTGAATGATATGTATTTATGTGCGTAACTATCTACTCTAATTTGAAATTTATATTTACAAATATAAAAATCAAATGAACTTGAGCCCGACGATGGTTAATCAAACTCGGCTTATTTATCTAATAAGCTCTATTCAAATTCAATTGATTAATGAAATAAATAAGCCCGAAATAAGTATTTGAACAGGCAAGTCCGAACTCATTTACAAAGGCATAAACCACTCCGTTCATTGGCATCCCTATAACTGATTGTGTTAACAAAAAAATTTGCATTATATCATACTGTATATATATGACATCATGTATATAGTGAAATACAATCATTATTTTAGAGTAAGCTCAAATAAGGAAATGGTAGTATTTTATATATATATTTATATGTAAATTTTTTTTTATATATTAATTTATTTATAAATTAAAAAAAAAAAAAAAGAAACAATACTATAGCAAAAATCTAGACAGTTAGATCTAAATCAAGAGACTCAGAATCACTCTGAACAGCAACAATCCTTGGTCCCTTGTGAACAAAGTGAGTTGTGAAATACAAGAGGTTTCACAATAGGGTAAAGACAACAGGTCGTAATGCAACTTCAACTCCATAACTATACATTATCGCTCGGGACTAAAAGAGTTTTAAGGTGTCTCTCACATGTGGTTTTGAATGCCCAAGCGAAGGTAAGTTTTGTGATAAATGAATACTAGATAATTGAAAAAAGAGCATGTGTTTACTACGTAATTTCATATCTCAACATATGGTTTGTGGACCTAAAGTTTAGTTACGGTTTTGGTTATTTTAGCGCACAATGTGGACCATTTTACTAGTTACATAAATTAGATCACATATCACAGCTAAAAATGCAAATAATTCGAGCCGTTCATAAACAAGCTTGGATTCGGCTCGACTCTTCAAGGGCTCATTCATTTAATAAATGAGTCGAGTCTGAATAACAAAATATGGTTAATTAGATAAACAATCCGAATTGGAACAACCTTTAACTCGGCTCGTTAAGGGTATTGGTTCGTTTGCTTCATGTATTTGTATACATATATTTTGTATTAGAGATGTTAGTTTACGTACATAAACATATATGATTCATATTAGAAGTATACGTACATAAATATATATGATTCATATTAGATCTAAAAAAATAAGAAAAATTGATGCAATTTTTTAACAAGTTTATCCCTTCAAATTTATACAATTGAGTTGAAAAAACTATACAATGTTGTAATTATTTGGATATATCCACAAGTATGTGATTATTACTTGACGACTCTATAAGAGATTCAAAAAATTAATATTTATTTTAATATTTAATCAATACATAACAAGTAATATCTATCAATCTAAAAAAAACCAAAACGTTCTTAAACAAATTCGAATTCGACTCGGGCTCGTACGAGCCGAGCCTGAATAAAAAATTAAGACTTATTAAGTAAACTAGTTGAACCTGAGCACACCCTCAAAACAAATGAGTCGAGCCTGAACAACAAAAGGCTAAGCTCATTTGCAACCTTAAATGAAAGTAGGGGTAAACATATGATCAATGAATTGTGGCACTGTTCCAAATCGAACCCAGTTTAGTTCAGGATTTCACTTTGCAATTGGTTTGATTTTAAATTTTAAAATACTTCGGTGATGTCAAGTTTTCGGTTTGGACTTAGGTTGATCTGACATTTAATGAATAATTCGATGATGCTAAGTTGGAAAATACGATAAATGCGATTTAACTGAAATTATATTTATTTGAAAAAAAAAATCATATTATTTCGGTTGATCCAGTTTAAGAGTTAAATAGGTTTTTGGTCCAATTTCGGGTCATAATATAAGCAAGTAAATTTATTCGCGACAAACTTGTTTAATTTTGAACCAAATAAACTAGTTTGCACAAATTTATTTGCGACCAAAGCTGTTTAGTTTTGAACCAAATAAACCGATTTGCATACCATAGATGAGATGCACTTAAATAAAGCTTGCATCCGTAATTTTGGATTGAAGTTATTGTATTAAAGATGTTATGATCATGGATTCCATTATTGAGAATGATGCTATTGTTTGGATCCTAAAAAATCCGATTTAAAATTTTAACTTTTCAGGCAAAGTAAAGAATAAAATCCCCTCAAACCAAGTCTTGTACGCATAATGGACTGAATTAAAAAAAGAAAAAGAAATTAATGACTGACAAGGCCGACCCACATAGTGGGCTATTGGGCTCAAACCAATCCAATCGAAAAGCCCATATCCCTACCACTCTCACCTCTCTCTCTCAACAAGCATCAATCTCAACTGTGAGAGAGAGAGAGAGAGAGAGAGATGGGGCGGAAGAAGGGAGTGGCAACGTTCGAGGAGGGCCCACCGGACGACTTCGACCCGGAGAACCCGTACAAGGACCCGGTGGCGATGCTTGAGATGAGGGAGCATTTGGTCCGAGAGAAGTGGGTCCAGATCGAGACCGCTAAGATCCTCCGCGAGAAGCTCCGGTGGTGCTACCGTATCGAGGGGGTCAACCACCTCCAGAAATGTCGACACCTCGTCCAGCAGTACCTCGACTCGACACGTGGCGTCGGCTGGGGCAAGGACCACCGCCCCGTCTCCCTCCACGGTATTCCAATTATCCTCATATATATACATATATATGTATGTATGTATAATGTAAAAGAATTTCTGTTTTCGGAAATTGATATGCAACTTAAAAAGGCACTTCCACCCGGCACCCCTATGGGGCATCTGTTCTAAATTTTAGGTTTTAAGTTTTAGGGCATCTAAACTAAATTTCCAAATTGATTGGGTACCCTCCGCTAGTGTATCTAATACTATTCAATTCCATTATAAATAGGGGTTTGCTACAGTGGTCCCTTGAACTGGGGAGTATCGTTCATTCCCACTTCTGTTTTCAAGTTTAAGGGATCCGCTGTCGATATTTTCCCAATTTAAATCTATAATTTTGAATTTGATGTAATGGAAATTAAATTAAGGGATTGGAAATGGATAATTTATTGAGAATGTCCCGATCCTAAATGGTGTTTACACTAAAAATTTAGGGATTATATCCAAGTAAGCTCTCAGCAACTATTTTGATGCCTTATTTGCATCAAATTACCGTAACAGATTATCTAAAATACTAAAAAGTGGACTTTATCTCTATTTTATATAATCTTTATTTTTTATCTTTTGCATCATATTATCTATAACATTCTATATTTTACGAAAATATTATTTTTTAATTCTTACATTATTCTTTATTTTAAAATTTTGCCCGTACCAATACAATACATAATTATTAGCTGGCAGGCCATATGAAAAGTAAGCCACGTATATATGGTGGGGGGTCCGGTGATTGTGGCATAACTATTATTTTATGTTTGATGAATTGAACAGTTGTTCCTTAAATTTGTGTAACCAAATCCTCCTTCCCCATCTTAGGTATCCACTGGTAATCTGATGTGAAGCAAAAAAATAATATTACCTAGTTTTCGTTCCGTAAAATGGGGAAATCCTTTTTAGGGAATTTGATGCTAATGCTCTTAAATATATAAAGGGTTTTTTTACTGTGCTTCCATTCAATTATTGGACTACTGTCCATTTCCAGTTCTACCTTAAGCTGAGTGAATCTGAATGCATACGTTCCCTATGTTCCTGCTATTTTAAAGTTTGAGGCATAAGGTTTATAATTTAAGGGCTAAAAATAGTGAAGCTGGCGGAATAACCTTTAGTAAATTCTCGAATTATTGTCGTTTAATACTTGTAGATATGTGTTATTGAAATAAACTTCTATTTTCCGGCTTGTACATATGGCCTTTAGTAAATTCTCAACAACTATTTTAATGCCTCAAGTATATAGGTGGTTTGTTATCGTGCTTGCTTCCTTTCAGCTAGTGGATTAGTATCTCTACTATGAACATTCTCTATGTTCCCGCTTCTGTTTTGAAGTTTGAGGTATACAATTTTTAATTTAGGGGCTGGAAATAGTGAAGTGAGCTGGAGTGCCGTTAGTAATTTCTCAAATTATTGTCGTTTAATACCTGTACATATATATAATTAAAATAAACTTTCATTTCCTGACTTGGTATGGAACTTAATGACATTCCCTAGAGGACACTTATAATTCACCTTCTTTTTTGTCTTTTTTTCCATTCTTGAACTTCTTGAATATTTTCAAATCAGAAAGTCATATATTTTTAGGAATTTTATGACTTATATTGTGCGTTTTGCTGAATGCTTGAAACATTTTTTCAAATAAAAATTCATGTTAAACACATCCGTAAACAGAACGTTCTTTTGCTGTGCCATCTTTTACCAACTTTGGCGAATACTATACTGTACGTATGATATTTTGGTTGTGGTCGCTCAACGATTCTTGGGTTTTTGATGGATCAGGTCCTAAGGTTGAGGTTGAGGTTGAGGTTGAGGCTGAGGCTGAGGCTGAGGCTGAGTGATCTTGACCCAAGGTATGGATTATTTTCGCATTTTTTAAGAAGTGAAATTGGTTTGTTGTTCTGTGTAATTGTTGGATTGAGTTTTAATTGCTAGAAATCATGGGCGGAATTTATCTTGTGTGAAATTATTATAAATGAAATATGAATTTGGTTAGGTGTAGAATATTTTATTTTTACTTTGGAAGCATTGCTCAAACGCAACTTGATTTTTCGATGATTATGATTGAAAGAGGGGTTGATTTTCTTTCGTATAGATATACGCACACTAAGGATGAAAACTATAATGTAGAAATCCCACTTTCTATCTTTTGAAGTCGACTCTTTTAAGTGATTTTTTATCAAGGTACGAGTTTCTCTTTCAACTGTATGTTTGATGAAATTGCTTTGTTAGGCTAGGTATTTAGTAGATGAGTTTTGCTTATTGGTATTGAAGTGATGAATATGCTTTCGTGTAAAAATGATTTCTCACATTTTTTACATGATGTATGAGTATCTTTCATAATTGCATAGAAATTGAAGGTTCTTTCATAGTCCAAATATTTCATTGGTTGAGTTTTATTTTATGGTTGTGAACTGATGATTTGGCTACCTTGGTTTTGACCTTTAGTCTAATGCTAAACTAGGTTATTCCTGGCCATATACAAAAAGAAATGGCTACATTGTTGTATTTGGTGGTTGGGAAATGGAATTAAAAATTGGAAATGAAATTGAAAATTAGCAATAGTTAGAACTGAAAATTAGCGATAGAATTGAAAATTGGCTATCTTTTAGAAAACTCTCCTGCTAATGTGCAAGTATACCAAGTAAAAAACAGCTTTCAAGTATACTGAACCTGAAAAAGACCTTAATTTACAATTTCACCATATTACAAATTAAGTCACGGACTTAAGAGTGTCTTAACACTTTGAAGTGCTGTAAGAGTATGTGCACGTGCTACATGTCAGATAAGATACAAGACCAACTTTGAAAACATTATACATTACATTTCTTGACAATTCCATGTTGACTGGCCTCAATAAATTGTTTGCCCAAGTTCAAAAGAAAAACTTCGGTATATAGCATGAAAACTCGAAACTTGGGTGTATTAGGAAATGTATTTGTGCTGGCAACCTTTAGATTTTGGAGAATCAATTAAATTGTCTTTAATAAAATGTTGGACAATGGGCAAGCTTTGTCTCTGTTAGGTCTTATACTCTGATAAATTAGGACCTTGGTGGTGCCACAACACAATTCCATGAAAGTTGATCATGGACATTGTCTAAGATGCCTAATCTGGTAACAGCAAGATAAAATGAAGTGTACTTTGACTATTAACTCTACCTTTTTGTTACTAAAAAACTGAATTAGTAATGTACGTGGATATACAATTAGAGGTGGAGTCAAGTTCAAGGTTTCATCATCCAAGCAAATTTAGGTCCAGTCAATCCGAGAGTCATAATGCTAGGATTTTGGCCAAATTTTGTGAAGAAGAATTGCCTTGTGCTGGAGAGTTGTAATATTTGAAGTGATGAAGTGATTGATCACTAGCTATTCTCCTACAACTATCCACCAATAAACTTTGCTTTTCTTCACCCCGTTTATCTTTTCTTTTTGTCACCCATGTAGTTATGGCCCAACAATTCTTTCTTGCACAATTGAAGTGTTGTAAAATAAAAATCATAAATCATGATCTTGGAGCTTATTCCAGCTTTAACCCTAGAAAGCTCACGCTTTTCTTTTGTAGTAACTGCCCAAATGTAAAATGGATTGTGAAGTACTTGTAGGTGGAGAGCTGGATATTCAAAACCACGTTTCATGGCCGTCTAAATTGCAAGTTTTTGCCTTTAAAAATCGATGAAAATATTGTTGTTGTTGTGTGATTGGAGATCCTCTGGATGAACCAACTCTGGTGACAACTAGGAGTAACTCCTTGTAGAAAAAGTGCTATGATGGAATGGTGGTTGTTTGATGTGCCTGTTGACATGAGAAGTTTTAAAATTAAAGCATGGGCTTTGTATGATTAAAGCTGGAATGGCTTTATGAATGATGATTGTCGTTTAGTGCCCGCCAGCTAGTGTGGTGAGGGAGAATTGGTTGGTCCAGGTTTTGGAAAGAAAGAATATGGAAAACGAAAGAAAAAAAGGAAAAGAAGAAAGTGAAATGGATATGTATGGTCGATTATTTTTCAGTTAAGCTATTTTACTCAATCAAGAATGTATTTGCCCATGCCTTTCTTAATTGGTGACCTACAGTAGCGGTCTGCTGTTGGCATGGCAACGGGGTGGGGTGGGGGCAGGTTTTACCTTTTCCCATACC
>MKEJ01052548.1:0-12909 GCA_001753735.1 Embelia ribes | reverse complement strand
ATAACGGTTCGTGTTGGGGTAGGTTGGGTTGAGTAGATTGGATTGGGTTCATATGTATAGGGATTAAACCTACTATCCTACCTAGTACCAGACGGGTAGGGTCGAGCACGGATAGAACTTGGGCTTTGAATAAAATCGGGTATACTTTTTTCAGGTAGGATCAGATCGAATTGCATGTAAATGGTAAAACTGCCACCCATACCTCTTAGACAAAATATATACTCTCCATTTCACAATTCGTATATAGTAATTTTAGAAAAGACTAATATAGATACATAGTCATTGTTTATAAATTGTACTCCTTCTGATAAGTATGTATTTGTACATACCATAAAATCAAGGGACCAATGTTATAATTAAACCAAACTATCCGCCACATGCTTCAATTAGCAGGAGAATCAGGGACTTATGAGGACAAGTGACAAAATTTTCTCTCTCTACATTCAATACTTAATTAATACAACTTTTATTGTCTTAATAATGACCTTATATTTGCAATTTTTCCCCAAGCTCTTACTTACTAAGGCATTTGAGAGTTTGTGGGGACACCCCCTGCCCATATTTTCAGGTATTAGAAGAGGGTATCGGGAAGAACCTTCGGCTTACAAGGAACACATTTGGACAAGAAGCATCGGGCAAATGATAGAAGTAGAAGGCGAATGATGAGACTAAAAAGACTGAAGCTCGGTATACAACATTCGGACTCTCAAGATTAAACCACTTACTTTCGGGAATTTGTATTTGACCCACTAGTTATGTGGAAACTTATCGTAGGACAAGATTATAGGTTCCCAAATCCTTTACTATTCAAAACAACTTTGTCAAGATGTCGAAATCCCCAAAAGACCAGAACTTTCTTCTGCTTCAGACAACTACAAGAGATGGATCTATTTTCGGAACCCAAACCTTTCTCGGGGTAGGACATACTTCATCTCCTTTTCCTACTCTGCCTTCTACCACGACACCTTCTAGACTCTTCACCCAAAGCAACTTTTCCAACCTCATCTTACCTGAAGTCCTAGCTAGACTTAATCAGTAGATGATGAGTAATAATAATCCTCCACAACCAGTGGACTTGCAAACCTAATTACTACCATTGTTCGAGAATAGATCCAATCAGCCCTTACTTCCTTAGGTCTAACCCTCAGAGGAGGGAATAGTTCGCTCTTTGCCATACCCAAACATCAACCGATGGACGTTGATCACCACATCCAAAATGAATATAGAATCCTTCCCGAACTGATATAAGCTGAACAAAATCTGAATAACCCTAAACATAGATACCGCTATCCAAGATGATACTGTACCACCTTCCGTCAAACCTCTGAAGTAAGAAGAGATGCAGAATGAGAAAATTTAGTTTTCGTTAGAAGGCACAAGTCTCACTCACCCAGAGAAGATGTGATGCAAAAGCAAAGGGATAATGAACTTAGGGTGCTGGACTTAAAACTACTAGCTCTACAAACTCAACCAATTCATTTAGATATACCAGCTTTATTTCCTTGGGAAATGAAGAAGAAGGATACTATAGTGAGGAGGATAAAGAGTACTTTCTCGAGCACGTTCTTAGCATGCCTCAAGAGAATGATCCGATACCGCATATCCTAACTTAAAATGGTACCCGAAAGTAGAACCAAACTCAACCTGCACCAAATCATGCCAGATGTATGAGGTCTGGCCATTCTCACAGGAATGCAAAGCCAATTGGATCCCAGGCCCACATGTTATCTGGCCCACGAAAAATGGACGTTAGTTACCATTCCCAAACCTCTCACAAAATAGAAGAGTTTGATGCTGAATCATTCCCATATCCCCGTACTGCTATTGATGAACAAGTGGAGCATATCATAATAGGAATGACCCAATTCAATTACTTCTTAAAAATATTGATAATTTTACATGGACCTCGTCAGAGATGTCAAGTCTTGATCCAAAGGTTACTTGTCACAACCCACAGTTTCATACTATCTAACAGAAGGCTTGAACTTATAGGAAGGAACACCAATAGGTTGTACAACAAGAGGCACAAAAGTCGTTATATGCATCAGCTATCCGAGAAGTCTATTATCCAGAATGGTTGGCAAATGTTGTGGTCATCCCAAAGAAGAATAGGAAATAGAAAGTCTGTGTAGACTATACCGATTTGAACAAGGCATGTTCGAAAGATCCTTTTCCTTCACCAAAGACTGACCAACTTGCAGATGCTTCTGCCACTACTCAGCGCCTTAGTTTTCTGGATGCATACTCTGGATACCATCAAATCCCGATGCATTTGGAGGATCAGAAGACGACACATCCTTTAGGGGACTTTCAAGAAATTATTGTTATAAAGCCATGCCCTTTGTTTTAAAAAGCACATGATCTACTTACTAGAGAGCCATCACAAGAATTTGTGCCCCCCACCTAGGTAAAACTATAGGAGTCTATATTAATGATATAGTAGTAATTAGTCAGCAGAAGGATAACTACATATCAGATCTGGCATAAGTTTTTCATACGATAAGATAGTACCAGTTGAATTTAAACGCTTCTAAATGTGCCTTCGGCATTAGAGTAGGGAAGTTTTTAGGATTTATTGTATGCCACAGAGGCATAGAAGTAAACCTGTCACAAAAACAAGCTCTCGTTAATTTACACCCCCCAACTAAGATAAAAGATGTTCAAAACTTGGCAGGCATGGCCGTCGCCCTAAATAGGTTTATTAGCAGATCGACTGACAAAGTGTAAAGTATTTTTTACAATAATAAATGATGGATAGAAGTTTGATTGGACAAACTAATGTCAGACAGCCTTTGAAGCTTTGAAGGAATGCTTATGGCAAGCCCCTAAATTAACGACACCGAATGATAGTGATATTCAAGTCCTATATCTAGAAGTCTCAGAATATGATGTTAATGCTGCCTTATTTTGAGAAGAAGGATCCGAACGATAGCCCATCTATTTCATAAGTAAAACCTTGGTAGCATCCGAAACCCGATACCAATCTTTAGAGAAATTGATATTTGCCCTCGTGATCGCTTCCCGAAAATTTCCTCAATACTTTCACTCTTAATCCATCCTGGTTGATACAAAATATCCCATTTAAGCTGCATTGAGAAGGGCAGACTTGTTAGGAAGAATGGTAAAATGGTCAATCAAACTTGGGGCTTATCATATCATATATAAACCCTGAATGGCAATAAAAGGTTAGATATTTGCAAATTTTATTATTGAATTTTTTTAAGAACCTAATATAACAGTTACAGGATCATGGAAAGGATTATGGGAATTGTTTGCTAATGGAGCTTCAAATAAGAGTAGGTTGGGGATTGGCCTAGTTCTCATTGACCCGCAGAGGAATACTGCAGAAAGATCGATGCATCCGGAATTTTCAAGCCATAAATAATGAAGCTGAATATGAAGCTATTATTTTTGGCCAAAGAACAACAAGAAACTTAAGAGTCAAAAAGCTTAAAACACGCACCGATTCTCAATTGGTAGCCAAACAATTGTCCGGGCAATACCAAAATAAGATAGTTAGCATGGAAGAATATTTGAAGCTAGTAATGAAGGTAATTTTTGAATTTGATGAATTTTCTATCCAATATATGGTTCAGACACAAAATGTTCATGCTGATGTGCTAGCAACACTAGCCACTTTAGTCTCGGTTGAAGAAGAGCGAAAAATCCTAATACACTATCTACCGAAACCCAATATCGAGCTGCAATTACACAATGTCTTGCCTATTTAGGAGGATGAACCCTATTGGATGGAAGAAATAATCAATTTCCTCAAAGATCATAAAATCCCAAAAGAAAGAAGAGCCGCTTTTAAAATTTAGATAAAGGCTATGAATTTTTGGATGTTGGAGCATGGAGAGTGGTACCACCAAAGTTTTACTAGATCTTATCTCTGATATATACATCCGAAGGAAGTTGAACCCCTCTTAAAGGAGATACATGAAGGGTTGTGTGGAGCACACACTGGATGGCGATCTCTGGCGCACATGGCCTTTAATCAAGACTATTGGTGGCCACATATGCAAGCTGATTGATGCATTTGTGAATAAATGTGACAAATGCCAGAGATTTTCACCCATTATTAGGCAACATGTACATAACATGGTCGCCATCGTTGCAATTTGATTTTTTGCATAATGGCAGATGAACATTATAGGGATACTTCCTCGGGCAAAGGGAAATCTCCATTACCTATTGGTAGCAACAGATTATTTTTCAAAATGGATTGAAGCAGTTCCACTAGCCAAAGTAACTATGGAAAATACAAACGCTTTCATCTGGAAGAATATCATTGCATATTTCGGATACCCATATGCTCTGGTAGCAGATAATGGAACTAATTTCAATGGGTAGTTCATTCAAGATTTTTGTATAGAACACAAAATAAAAAATTTCAACTCCACATCTTTTTACCCTCAGAGCAACAGCTTGGCCAATAATTCTAACCGAACCATCTTGGATGGTATTAAAAAGAGATTGGAGGAGGTGAAAGGAAGAAGGATAGAAGAATTACACAGTGTATAATGGGCTCACCGAACGATTCATCGCGCTGCAACCAATGCAACTCCTTTTAGTTTGGTGTACAGCAACGAAGCTTTAATTCCAATAGAAGCAGGCCTTTCTACCCACAAAACTCTTTTAATTGAAAAAGGATAAAATGATCACCTTAGAAGGATAGAACTATGGCAGATTCTAAAAGGGATGAGACAATTGATAAGAATAGAAACTTATCAACAGAAAATGAGGAACTCTTACAACAAGAAGGTGAAAGAACAGATATATCTGGCAAGCGAATTGGTTTTGAGGAAGATGACCCAACGCAGAAAAAATCCTGTTCATGGAAAATTGGGACAGAATTGGGAGGGACCGTATGAGATAACAAAGGTTTGTCAAAGAAAAGAATTAATATCCCACTTGACGTTCATAATATCTAATTACAACTATTCTTACACTACTTCGAACTATAGGAAAAGCAAAAAGAAATTTATCTAATCTAAGTTACACCTACTCCTAAATGCAAAAAATAAAAATAAAAAGTAAGAAATTCTCAGTTTAGTTATCGATCTTTATCTTCGAATTATCTTTGCCCTTTTATAGAATCTGCTAACCTGAAACTTCCCCTAACTCCTAGTATTTATTTCTGCTACTATTTTTTTCATGGTTTTAATCCAACGACTGCCATTAAATCTAATTATATAACTATTTTTTTGCCATTTCCATGCTTGGTTCCTATTGTGCCATGTATCCAAGGTTGTCCCACTTATTTTTGTGGCCAACATACGTGTTCCTTTATTTTATTTATTAACACTGATTATTTTATTAGCCATTATGTTACTTTGGCTTTAAATAAACTTTATAATATTAATCCTTTAATTTTGTCACTCATTCAATTAAACCTTGTAATCTTAGTTTTTAATTAAATGTAATGATTAATAATACATGCTCTTTTAATATGAAAAATACTTATCTGGGTCTTTTATATAATTAATTACACTTTTTATTTCATTAAGTGTACTTTACTTTAATAAAATGATTATATTAAATTATTAAGTATAAATACTTATTGTAGAATTATAGTATATAGTATTAAATTTTCCAATAATTAATTTTGACTTTCCAATTTTTTTTTTAAATTCCAAAAATAGATTTGTCTATTATTTTTTAAATAGAGGAAGTGTTGAGTTGATATGGATGCAAAATTAGTCATTCAACTAAAACTGTATTTAGCATTATATATTAAATTTAGGAGAAAAATACAATTAGCCAATCAATCAAGAGATAAAATATAGATCATGATCACAAGGAAACTCGGTTGAGACCGATAGTCTATTCTGTAACGTCTCGGAAATTCTAAATAAAATTTTCACATTTTAATAATATTATATTATACACTATAATATTATTGTTATTATCTATTTCTTGACATGGTTGTAATGTGAGTATAACAGTGTTGTTATACATAACGAGTTGATTGTTGCGTAATGGATGTGTGTTGCATTGTTGTGTGGCGAGTTATTAGGTGTTGACACATTAACCTATGATATACATATTAACGTATCGATGTTAAGGATGTGGAATAGAATTGTGCGTAGGCCATTGTAGTGTTTCGTTATTCGTTTGAAAGTATGTCGAATTGAATACTTTCTGTACAACAGTTTCATATTTTAAGAATAACTCTCATACCGTAACGTCAATTGAGACTTATTTTATATCGATGGAAAGATATTATAATTATCTACAATTTTTATGTTTTGACCGATAGCTAATTCGAAATAGGGTGACTTGGATTGATCGAACATCAATCAAAGTTTGGAAAATCTGACCTGCAACTTTGGATCAATTGAAATTGATATGTAGATCGATCCAACTTCTTTTGGAAGAATGCAAGTGGCGTGAAATAGCATATTTTAATGTTATATATCACTTTCCTCTTCATTTTTTTTCTAAATTATTGAAGAAAGAAGAGAGAAAGAGTGAAATTTTGGTGCTTGAGAGCTTGATTCAATTTCTTCCATTATCATCTAGTTCCATCAGTTCAAAATAGATATAAAGTTGATATTATTCATCTCCAAGACATGGAGATCATTTTTACGTAAGTTTTTCTATCTTTCTCGTACATTTTATTTGTCTCTATTTTCGTGTCGGAATTGGGTATTAAAAAAGTTGTTTTCCTTTCTCTTCGTATTGTAAGGATCGTTTTTGCTTAGAGGATCGTGTTGATCCGATTAGGGGAGATAGATTTTTTTGAGAGTTGAAGCCTCGGAGATTCTCGGGCCAATTTCATCTCGATTTGGTTGCCGTTCTTCTTCGAAGTATAAATACTTTTTATTCACCATCGTATTAGTTACGTGTTCATATAATTTTTGTTGTCTTGTTTGCTTAATTTTCATGCCTTGTTCACAAGTGAAAGTGATTAGAAATTCTTATTCCTTATTGTTCGTAGATCATTTCATGGTTTAGGCATGTTTCGATTCGGAGGCATTTGATAGATCATTTGCGAGGTCAAGTTTGGAGTTGGAACAATTTGGGGATTTTCTTGCGTGAAGTTTCATGTTTTTTCTAGCTTGGTGTGAGGTATGAGTAGTCTTCAAAATAACATTATAAATGTGAGTTTATGTATTGTACCTTTTGCATAATTTACATGCTTATGTTTTCGATTGGTTATGTATTATTCATGTTGCTATGATTAATGCTTCATATTTATAATCATGTATTTTGAAGTAAATATGATTCCTATTGATACATTACATGACATTATATGGCATTATAGTATTTTCCAGTGAATTTGGAAAAAGTTGGTTTGAATTTGAAATGTGTTGGTGGTGTATTTCAAAGTTGGAAAATATATTCTTGAAAGCGGCATGGATTTTTCTAATGAAATGTGAAATACGGTGTTTAAAATATGACGGTTTGGATAAGGTGATGCCTTTTTATGCATTATTTTGAATCAAAGAAAAACGTTGTGTTATTAATGCATTATTGAACTTAAAAGTGAAGTTTTCTGAAATAATAAGTTGAGTTGCATTACATATCATTGCGGATTGAGTCCTTTTGCTTTCTTTTTGGGACAAGTGTCGACTGTTTTGTGAGGAAAATAAATTAAAGAGAAGGCTTGACACCTTACCATAAAAGTCGGGAAACCTGCATAGGGATTTACCTTTAATTAGGCATTACCATACAGGGGACAGATCAAAGAAGGTTATGATTAGGCATTACCACGTGGGCAACTGGTCATAACAACTTTGAAAAATAAAATAGATACTAGTTCCAATATTTATTTGAGTCATGGTTGGATTTGTTGGCAAGTGTTGTCGATGTGCATGTGTTGGCATATATTACATCACATTCATACCCTATTGGTACATTCATTACACTTGAGGCACTGCATAAGGTCACATTTATTTTGATATTTAGAAGGCTAACTCATACATTTCCTTTCATATATTGTTTATAATTTGTGATGCAGGTTGGTTGTTGACGAGAGTTGTCCTTAAGCTGGGCGTGATATATTGTAAATATATGTGACAATAGTACTTTTGAGGTTGGAGACTTTATTTTGATGTTTATTTTGTAGATTCATGCTCATGTTGTATTTTCTCAAGGCTTAGTATTGTGGTAGCGTAGTTGTAGTAGTTGTATTCTTTTGATGTATTACACTTTGTTATAGCCTTTAGTGATAGATTATATTCAAGCTAGAACACTGTGTAATAGGTTGTATATTTGAAGCAGTTCACTTCATATATCTTAACAAGTTATAAGGATATGTTTTCTTTTGCATACTCTGATATGATATGCTGTAGACTGAGTTGATGAGATTGGCGATTAGCGTATTTTTCCTATTTTTCTTTTATTCCCAAAACTATATATAGTTTTCTTTTCCTTTTTTTAAAAGGAAAAGCACTCACCCCTTGGGTTTTAATGCATTTAAGGCGTGATAGGATACATGTCCTCCCACTTGGAATACATATCCTTCTGAGATCTTATATGTAAAGACTTTATAACACAAGGATTTTGGTGAAAGGATCCCTATAAAACCTGGTCGCAATTGGATATATAGAATTCTAAGGCCAATGACCACCTTAACAACCTGGGAGTATATCTTTCCTCTCCCCCAAGGCCTACAATAGTTTGTCGAGCCCTTGTGTGTACGCACCTCGAAGACCAAAGCTGACTACTACAGTATGTCGAACCCTAATATCAACACACACTGAAGCCCTAAATCAATGACTCAGAATAATAGCCAATCGAGCCTAGTGAGTATTTAAAGGGCTTAAATTGACATCTGCCACAATGAACCCTGGTCTAATATTTCCAAGGCCTACAATATAAAACATCCAAACATAATATAGGCATTTATCTCAAAGTTCTATTTACCCCCAAAGGTTTATATTTGCATGAATTTTTACCACTTTTTACCATGTATAACATGTCTAATCCAAAGCCATATACTATCCTTTTTGCTAGTTCAAAGTTCCAGTTATGAAAGAAACTAACCAACGAATTGTTTTACAACTAAATTAAACATCTAGACCCATACCGTTCGAACGGCCCAATGTCTACCATTTGAATGATGGAACCGTTTGAATGGTCCCCTAGCTTTTGTTCGAATGATAGACATGAAAATCAAAATACACCAGTGATGGCAAAAATAGATTTGAAAAACCCAAATTTCCTCTGCTTGTTTCATACCAGAAAACACAACTTTTATACAATTATTTCAATGGATTAGGGTTCAAATTCTATTACGCACCTTGTCTAATTTGAACCATCTATCTGAAATCTCTAATATGACCCTAAGTGACCCCATTCGAAGACTTCTAATCACGAACCTATACAAATGTGTTATAGAATTCATTACGAATTGATATTTTTTACAACAAATTAACTTTTTTAACGAGTTTAGGTTGACTAGAGGTAAAGCAGGTATGAACAACCTGAAGAATTTGGGGTTGAAACTTACCTCAATATGATGAGAACAAGGAGAGAATTCCAAATTCACATTTGGATTATCATGTGGAATGCTCTCCCTCTCGGATTGGATGATTTTGCGTGATGTCTTCTTCTCCTCTTCTCTCTTTCTCTCCCTCTGTTAGAATGAATTTAGGAAATAAGAACGAAAGCGTGCAATTTACTGAAAGCAAATTAGTGTTCAGCACTCTTTCTATAAAATTGTAATATTAGTCCTTTTCTTTTTCAGGATCTTATAGCTCTTCCCCCGAAAAAGAAAACTTTGTCTCTGAAGTTTAAAATATACCTATAAACAATTCTAAGAATTTGCCTCGCATGTTTTCTTCCCGTTCCCGTGTCTGCTCTTCGACTCCAAGGTGCCTCCGTATCACCCACACTAAAGGTGCCACCTTCACTCACAATACCTTTTCATGGTGATTTATTATGGTCATTAGTTGTACCTTATATGTATATCACCTTCCCCCATCAAATCAAAATAATCAATCATATGAAATGGATCCAGCTCATACTTCTGTAACATCAACACATGGAAGACTGGGTGTACATTCTCCAACTACGGTGGTAAAACCAGTCTGTATGTTAGTTTTCCAACTTTCTCAATAATTTGGAATGGCCTTACAAATCTCAGTGACAATTTTCCCTTCTTTCTGAATCACATTCCCTTTTCCAAGGCAAAACCTTGATAAACCCGTAGTCTTTCTCATCAAAGGATAACAGATATCTCATCTTATCAGCGAATCTCTTTTGCCGACTTTGTGCCATACCAATCTCTATTTAATCACATTTACTATATTTGATGTTTGTTGTACAACATCTGGTCTCAACAATAGTAACTGCCCTAATTCCACCTAATATATAGAGAATCTACACAGCCGCCCAAACAATACCCCAAATGGTGCCATCTCAATACTTAAATGATAATTATTGTTGTATGCAAACTCGGCTAGTTGTAAATAATTTTCTCAACTTCCTCCAAAATTGAGAATACATGCCTGCAACATGTCCTCCAAAGTTTTAATTATTCTCTCAGTCTGTCCATCGGTCTGAGGGTGATAAGCAGTACTCTTTATCAACCTTATACCCATAAACTGCTGCATACCCTCCCAAAATTGTTACATAAATTCCAGATCTCATTCGGATACAATAGTGTAAAGGGCACCATGTAACCGAAGGATCTCTTTCACATACAACAGCAATAATGCTTCCTATCCATCTTCTTTCTTGATAGGAAAGAAGTGCAAGGACATTGTCAATCTATCAATAATCACTCATATGGTGTCCTTTCTACCCTTGACCTCAGCAAGCCACTCAGAAAATCCATCGTGATGTGTTCACACTTCTACTTCAGTATTTCGAGTGGTTGCATCTCACCACTAGCCTTCTTTCTATCCCTATTTACCTGCTAACACATCAAGTATGATGTCACAAATTGGGCTATATATCTCTTCAAACTTGGCCACCAATACATATGAATCAAGTCATGGTACATTTTGTTTTTACCTGGATATACCGCTAACCTCATCTGGTGCAATTTTCTCAACACCTCTTACTTTATAGATGTCTACACATACAATCAACCTCAGTATCTCAATTCTTTGCAATCCCCAAGTGTCCAAACCTGGTATTTACCACTTTGAGCTCTAGCAACAAACTTCTGTGACAGCTATTATCTCGTTAAGATTCGGTCATTCTATCTACCAACTTGGGATGCACAATCATAGCATTCAATAAAATCCATTTGCCTCCATCAAAGGACTCTAATCTGAGCTTAACAAATGTCTTTATAGCATCCCACTTGTCATATATGAGGCATGCCAGAGTACACCGAGCCTTGCAATTCAATGCTTCTGCTAGTGCATTTACCTTTTCCGTATATAATGGAGATCAAAGTTGTACTGCTCTAGGTACTCCATCCACCATCTTTATCTAATATTAAGATTTTGCAAAGTAAAGATATATTTAAGACTCTTATGATAAGAGAAGATCTCAAACTTCTCTCCATATAGATAGTGTCTCTATATCTTCAACACAAACAATACCGCTCCAAACTCCAGGTCATGAGTCTAGTAGTTTTGCTCATGTACTTTCAACTACCAAGAAGTGTATGCAACTATTCTCTCTATATGCATCAGTATACATCCTATAGCTTCTTTTAATATATTACAATGCACCGTGTAACCTACTCTCCTTTCCGAAATGACCAACACAGGAGTTGTCATCAACAACTCTTTCAACTTCACAAACAACTCCTTATACTTAGTGTCCCACTCGAACTTGACCCCTTTGCGAGTAAAGTGGGTCATGGGAAAAGCTATAGTAGAGAAATTCTTCACGAACCTCTTGTAGTACCCAGCCAATCCCAAGATGCTTCGAATTTTGAAGGCATTCTTATGCCGCTCTTAATTTGACACTGCCTCAACTTTCAATAAATCTACTACTACTCTTTTCCCTGTCACGACAACCCTAAGACTTGAAGCCAGAATTTACACTTCGATAGTTTTATATATAGCTGATAATCTAGAATTGTCTTCAATACTATTCACAAATGCTCCCGTTGTTCCTCTTCATTCTTGCAGTAAATAAGAATGTCATATATGAAGACAATGACAAACCTATCCAAGTACTCTTAGAACACTCTATTAATCAAATACATAAATATTGACGGTACATTCATCAATCCAAAAGGCATAACCAGAAACTCGTAAAGCCCATAACAACCTGCAAAAGCTATTTTTGGTATGTCTCGGGTTAGCAACCAATGGTACCCCGAACTAAGATCGATTTTTGAGAAGTACCCCGATCCTTTCAACTGATCGAACAAGTCACCTATTCTAGATAATGGGTACTTATTCTTAATTATTACCTGGTTCAGTTTCCTATATACACATCCTTATCAACCCATCATTCTTTTGTACGAATAATGTTTGTACACTCCACAGTGATGTACTTAATTGGATAAACCCTTTCCTCAATAGATCTTTAAGTTGAGTCCGCATTTCCTCCACCTTAGTAGGAACCAAATGGTACGAAATCATATAAATAGGACTCATACTAGGAGCAAGGTCTATTGTGAACTCTACCTCTCAACAGCTTCGTAGCCCACTAATATCTTCTAGAAACACATCGAAAAAGTCATGAACTACTGGAGAAAATATGAATTTGCCTTACCCATCTCAGACTAGGATAGAACTAAATGTGTTTTTGGCTAACCCGGTGAGTATACAAGGAATATCTCATTCCTCGATATATCTGACAATTACCCCTTTTTCAGGGAACAATGTAACTCGACAATGGTCATACTTAATCACAGTATGATTGATCAACAATTAATCCATGCCTAAAATAACATCAAATTCAGACATGACTAGAATGAACAGATCACATTCAAATTTGTGACTAGAAATAAGAATAGAATAGGGATAACATAGGAATCTCGGAACT
>MKEJ01052544.1:3940-19390 GCA_001753735.1 Embelia ribes | reverse complement strand
CAGAGCAGCACTTCTTTTACCCTTTTCTTTTTTGCCCCTTCTTATTTTACCACGTCGTTAAGTCTTCATCAGCATTCTTCTTGTTTGTAATATGTATGTAAGCTTGGTCGATGTATCGCCTCCGCTGCGAGCTGTTCGAGTATAACTAGGGGTTGTATCCTACAAAGGCCATTCATATTAGGGGCATTAAGTAACTTGAGGATTAACTATTTTTTAATTCAGTTTATTTGTTTTTTCTTATTTATATGCATCTTAAAAGTGAAGAATTTAGGAACTAGTAGCAGTGATGTCTCACACATCGTTTGTAAACTATTGGCAATGATTATCCATTGCAGTTACATGGGTTGGAAATTCTGACTTTAATAGAATTTCTAGTTATTAAACTGCATCCGGGGAAAACAGCTATGTTAATAGTTATTGCAACTATAATTGGACATTTTTTTTTCTCGTAGTTATAATTGCTGCTATCTTATTTAATTGAACAGGAAATGAAAGTATAATTGTGGATAATGTTATCTTCTCACTGGTTTTCGTAGAGGCATACCAGATTTCCTTATCTTTTTCTTAAACCGGGTTGGTGACTAGCATGTTATGTTGTTTTTACCATGTGCAGATTTAGATCAGCATTTGTCTTGTATGCTGGATGCATATATAAACCTGAATGGATGTTTGGGTGCAACTGAAAGTTTAATCATAACTAGGGCTTCGAACCCAAGTGGGCCATTCATGTTTGTTTCATGATTAAACTCATTCAAGTAGTTGCCATGTTAATTCTTAGTTAATCTTTTTTTCTTCTTTATTTGCACTTGGGTGCATTTCCTTATCCTCAAATTTTACCTCTATGGTTGAGTTTTTCTTTTCTTCCGGTGTGCTAGATATCTCCTCTGCACAGTAGGATCCGTTTACATTAAATCCAAGGAGGCTCCTGCAAAGGACGTCCTGAAAGATCTCGTGGAAATGTGTCGCGGTGTTCAACATCCTATACGTGGGCTCTTTCTCAGGAGTTATCTTGCTCAAGTAACAAGAGATAAGTTACCTGATATTGGTTCCGAGTATGAAGGGTGAGTTACATTCAATTTTTTTTGGAGAACGGAGTCATGCAAAAAACAGCTGACCTCTCTTGAATTGCAGAGAAGCTGACACTGTCATGGATGCTGTAGAATTTGTTCTTCAGAACTTTGCAGAGATGAATAAACTTTGGGTTCGATTGCAGTATCAGGTTAGTTCTAGGTGTATCTTAGCTAATGATATTCGCATGTATGACACCCTGTCAGTCGCATGCCACAAAGGTAAAAAATGAATCATGAAGGCATGATTTTTGGCCATGCAGGTGTCATAGTGCTTGCGATACATTCAATTCTCTTTGGTGATGCTCAGTTGAGGCCTTCAATCGGGCTTTCTGGTCTGCAGGGACCGGCACGGGTACAAGAGAAGCATGACAAGCAAAGAAAGGAGCTCCGCGATCTCGTAATATCACGTTCCGAAGCTGGTCAATCATGCTTAATGAAATGGCTTTTTAACGATTCGACTGATGGATTCATCTTTTGCATCCTGCTGGCCTTTTAGGTTGGGAAGAATCTGCATGTTCTTAGTCAGATTGAAGGTGTTGACCTTGAAATGTACAGAGATATTGTTCTACCCAGAATCTTGGAGCAGGTCAGTAATATATCTCATTTTATAACTGCTGTGGTTCTCAGCACAGGAGAATGTAGGCTGATATTTGCTGTCTGAATAATCTTGTCATATTTCAATGTTGTGCGGACAGGTTGTGAATTGTAAAGATGAGCTTGCACAATATTATTTGATGGACTGCATGATTCAGGTCTTCCCAGATGAGTACCACTTGCAGACCTTAGAGACACTTTTGGGTGCCTGTCCCCAACTCCAGGTGTGAAATGCATTATATATGTAGAGTATATTTTCTTGACACTGTATCATTTCTATTTGTATAGTCTTTTCAAAACCAATTCTTTTGTTGTTAGTGTCATGTCCAATTCATGTGACACATATCCTTCAATTTCTTTACTGTTCATTTCCTTCAATCGTGAATATTAAGAAAGTGGGTGTAATTAGAATTCCTAAATGTGTTAGGCCATGATATATTGTGCTTAAATGTGTGATGCTCATTACGTATTTATATTTGCCTGAGTTACGCCTGAAGAGATCTGTATTTGACTCCATATTTTCAGTACAACAAGGAGGTTAAATTACAGTACTTAATAGAATCTTACTTATTTCCATGCTGACATGCCCATATACTTTGTTATATCATGGATTAAGGATTATGATCACTGGGTGTGGTTCGCTTCTTCATGTTGCTACATTTTCTTAAAATGCGCAGCACATTATTTGTATGATTTTAATTTCTCGATCATTCTTTTTACTTGTATGAGCTGTGGAGGTAAGTAATATTGGCAGGTAATCTTGCACAGTGTTTATGGTGTTTTATAAAATTCATTTGCTTTGTCATGATGTATGTTAGAATGGCCACAACCCAGAATATCGAGAGTCTTTATATGGTTTTATCATTTTCATTCTCAGCCGACCGTTGACATCAAAACAGTGTTATCACAACTCATGGAGAGACTCTCAAATTACGCAGCTTCAAGTTCAGAAGTGAGTTGTTCTTGTGCTGCTTTCTATGGACCACCTTTTATACTTTATTGATATGGCATTTTCTGCAGGTGTTACCCGAATTTTTGCAAGTGGAAGCATTTGCGAAGCTAAGCAGCGCCATTGGAAAGGTAACTCTCCATTTTGCTACTAGAAGTCTATATATGATGCCATTTTGACCTCTTGAATTTGTGGTTGCATACTTCTTGCTTTTAACAAAATGTTCTGTGGCAAATATCATGTTGGCATCTGTACCATATAGGCATGCTTTGCCTTACCCTGTTGATTTTTATAAGTTACTTCTTCCTTGCCCAGTTTTGCAAATTGGCTTTCTTTTTGATATTTGCCTTAGACATTTTTTCCTATAACAGGCATCCCAAATTCTTTTGGAGTCTACTGATTGTTGGAGGTTGGATACCATTTCTGTTTTTAACTATTAGACTGCCCTGAATCTTGTTATAATTTTTCTGCTGGTATTTCTCACACCATTACATGGTTCTGAAATTGTTAACTTGTACAAAATTTGAATGTCAATAAGTAAGCAGCAGGAGGAAACGAGATTGAGAATGAGGTGATATACACTTTTGAGATGGGTAAAAATAAAAGCAGAAATTACTCTGATGAACATACGAAACGGCTTTTTGTAGATATAGAAAGTATCATTCCCATTTTCATATTGTTACTAAAGTTGGTAAATTGGGACATTTGTTTCCTAAAGTTGTCACTTTCTTCATATTGAAGAGTAATATTTTTTATGGACTAGTTTGAGGTTGACATTTATTGTGCTTATGGCAGGTGATAGAAGCCCAAATTGACATGCCTACAGTTGGTGCCATTTCTTTATATGTTTCTCTTCTAACATTTGCTCTTCGGATTCATCCTGACCGGCTTGATTACGTGGATCAAGTGCTGGTAAGTTTTTGAACAAGTACATTGTTGGCATTTCATAAATATAGAGGTTTTTAAATTCTCATTCTTTTCTCATCTATATAGTGAAGTGACTATCATAACGTAGATGGGTGTAAATATGAGACATTGGTACTATTGGTACCAGGGCAAGATTACCGTTCATTGTATTCTCATTCTCCCTATGACTGAGTTTTATCTTTTGTTTTCATTTTACTATTAACAGGGAGCATGCGTTAAGAAACTCTCTGGAAAAACAAAGCTTGGAGATGGCAAAGCAACAAAACAAGTTGTTGCACTTTTGACTGCTCCATTGGAGAAGTACAGCGATATTGTGACCGCCTTAACTCTTTCTAATTATCCTCGAGTTATGGATCACCTTGACAACAACACGAATAAAGTCATGGCGATGGTGATCATTCAAAACATAATGAAAAATGATTCCTATATTTCTACCGCTGATAAGGTGTGCTTCCCTTTCGACATTTGTTTACGTGCAACTTATAGGCTGAGAATCTGACTTTTTTCACATGGGGTAAACGCTAGCTTGTAGCTGCCATTGACAAGCTGTGTCCTCTGAACAAGCATATATATATATATATATGTTTTTTTTACGTGGCATCTAATTACCATAGTTGCTACATGTCCTGTCTCTCATGAAATTGATTTTGGTAGTGTTTAAAGCCCGAACTTGAATTTCTATAAGTTAGGGTTTTGCACGCCTCTATTGCGGTTTGTGGGTCACTGGTTGGTCCCATTGGAAACAACCTCCCTGGAAATAGGGGTAAGATTGTGTATATAAGATCCTCCCAAACCCCACAATGCGGAAGTTTTGTGGTCAATATGAGTAAAGAGATATCATCTATACCCAGTTCAAAGTTGATGTTTTCATGAGGAAGTCATCAAAGGCTTTCCACAAATTGTGATTTGGTTTAATTTTTTTTCATCGAGGACCTTGTGTATTTGTGGTTTTCATGATTTGTGAAAAATATGTACTTTAGACATCAAAGTAGAAATAAGTTAAAAACGCTTCGGTTTCTAGCTTCTAGCTTTTGAGCTTTTCTGTCAAAAAACTAACTTTGAAGTTGTGCAACCAAGTGATCACTATCACACCACTGCTTATATATTCAATATTGTACAAATAAGCTGGCTTGTGAGCTGCAAGCCCTTAGTCTGCTCTGTTTATGATATTCCATTTAAACTTGTACTCTTCATGATCACAGGTCGAGGTACTTTTTGAATTGATAAAGGGGCTTATAAAGGATCTAGAAGGGTCTTCTTTGGATGAGGTACCTCCTAGAAGCTTATTATTAAACTGAAAAAGGAAAAAGAAAACAAGTGAATTTGATGTTCAAGCATGTAGCTAGCTAGTTGCTAATATTTGTTTTATATATTGCCATTTTATTTACCTTTTACTCAATTTATCAGCTTTGGAAAATTAAGTTGCTTTTGCAGTGCATTCACAATGCACTTGGTGATATCCTTCTTTTGCTGAATTTTGTGACTATAGCTTGACGACGAGGATTTTAATGAGGAGCAAAATTCTGTTGCTCGCCTCATACACATGTTACATAATGATCGTCCTGAAGAGATGTTAAAGGTTAATGCTTTTGTTCTTTTCCTTTGTTTCCCCATTTAGTTATGTCACTGATGTTATAGGTACTCCCTCTGTCCCAATTTAATGGTCCCATTTCTCCTTTTCACACAAATTAAGAAGTTATAATTAATACTGTTGAAATCAAAAATATTTTTACTTTCTTTACAAATATACCCCTAATTAATAGGGGCATTTTATGTAGAGAATGATGGGAAAATGTAATTAATAGGGGCATTTAAGTAAACTAACTTTTCAACTAAATTCCTAAGAGAGAAATGGGACTACATTTTGGGACCAAAAAAAAGGAGAAATGGGACCATTAAATTGGGACGGAGGGAGTACTTCTTTTATTTATTCTTGAAACATTTTATTTGGAGAACAAGTACTCTTGAAAGGATCTGCATTTGAAACATAAAGTTGTAGCGAAGCTATGTATCAAATGGAAGGGATTTGCTGCTTAAAGTTGCGGAAGATAAAATAAATTTATTCGGCATGGTTTAATTTTGCTAACTACTGGAATGAGATCCATGTGGTTGTACTTCCCTCATTGATGCAGATAATACTATCGGGATTTAGCTTCAGACTGCAAATCTGTACTTCTCCGAAAAGAAATTAGTTACTTTGCAATTGCTAGTGTAGAACTGTTTGCTGGATTAATTCATTATTTGATTTAGTCCCGCTGAACTGGTTGTCGGGTCACAGCAGTAAAAATATATTGTTTCAAATTTGTGTCACTTCTTCATAGCCTTTTCTATAATGGCTCTACTACATAAACTAGAACTTCTTATGCCAAATTTGCGTCACTTTAGCATGACTACATGATCTTAGCAGCATTTTTTTTCCATACTCAGATTATTTATGCAGTGAAGAAACATATCATGATTGGAGGTCCTAAACGCTTGCCTTTCACTGTTCCTCCTCTTGTTTTCTCCACGCTCAAGGTTTGTTTCTCTCTCTTCAAAGTTACGATGCCTTGTGCATCATCTATAACAATCATGTTTAACATATAAAGCCTAGCATACAGTCGTATGTATCATCATGTGCATATTCACTGTGGCTGTGGGCCTCGTATCTTTTTCCTTGTTTGTGAATTACACTGTGGTTGTTAGACTCTTACGGTTGTGCAACTCTCATTGCATCTATCATACCCAAGCTGTCAAAGTGTCTGCCACATGCTTGTGCACGCCCATCTCTCTCTCTCTCTCTCTTCACTTTCGGATACACTTGCACACATAAGCCATACGTGGGCATTATATTTGTTACTGAACTCTGGGGTGTTTTTTTTACTGTAACCATATTGCATATAAATATATGAACATATTAGTGGTGCACGGGATATGTGAACAATGGTGCATAGTTTCTTTCAGCTGGTCAGGCAGCTGCAAGCGCAAGATGGAGAACTAGTTGGAGACGAAGTTTCTGCCACCCCAAAGAAAATTTTCCAGCTTCTAAGTCAGGTAATCTCTGCTCGTAGTGGTTACTGCAGAGTATCTAGGCACTTGTTACTTTTAATGATATGGTATATTTTTCTTTTGCATATATTCACCTGTATATGGTAGTCTTTGGTTGTTACATTTCAGTTAAGTTTCAAGATGTTGATCTCGATAGACGATCTTCGCTCTAGGAAATAAATTTCTATCATTTTTTTTGGCATTTGGTTAGGGCAACTCCTTTCTTGTTCTTCTTTTACTGGTACTTGTGTTCGCATGTTCTATTAGTTGAATATATATTTATCTTTTTATTTAATTTAATATGGGGTGATTCGTTGAAATGGTTCTCTTGTTTCCAGATTATTGAGGCTATTTCATTTGCCCAGTCACCTGAACTAGCATTGCGGCTGTACTTGCAATGTGCTGAGGTATGTACGATATGACTACAAAAAGTTATTTGGATGTAGCTTAATTTAGAGTCTTTCTCTGCTGTCAGGATGCATCTTGCATAAGTAGATTTTCTAGATGCTGCTCGTGTAAAAATGGTTATTGTCAATATCAACTTATGTTATGCATGTATTCACACATCTCATTTTATTTCACTAGTGCACACCATGTTACTTTCTTTGGTTTCTAATGGTATGATGACCTTGCATATCAGGCTCTTTGATGTGTGGTGGACATAAGGTTGATTATTTTCTACTTTATATCTCAGGCTGCTAATGACAGTGATCTTGAACCGATTGCTTATGAATTTTTCACTCAAGCATTCTTGTTATATGAAGAAGAAGTTGCGGTAATTGCAATTTTGTGGCAATATTCACTTTGATGGCTTTAACTTTGTTGTTTTTCCTCAACATAATTATTATTGTTTGTGCATAGGATTCAAAAGCTCAAGTGACTGCAATTCACCTAATAATTGGGACTCTACAGAGAATGAATGTCTTTGGTGTTGAAAACAGAGATACCTTGACGCACAAGGCCACCGGGGTAAAAATGTTGCAATATTTTTTCCTGTTCCTTTCTTTTCCACTCTACAGTGTGGTCTGTATAAAATATCTTGCCTATTTTCAGTATTCTGCTAAGCTTTTGAAGAAACCTGATCAATGCCGAGCAGTTTATGCATGTTCACATCTCTTTTGGGTTGACGACCAGGATGGAATTAAAGATGGAGAAAGGTGTATTTTTTTGCTCTCATTTTAATATTGTCGCATATAAAATGTTATTAGGGTCTTTACATTTTGACTCTTCCCATCTCTGCAATTGAGTGTGTGCTTGTGTTGGTTCTAGTATTTTGCTGTACTTGGGTATTCATTTCACCTTTGCTGCTACTGCTGCTAAATCTAATTTTCAAAACCAAAAAAATCTAACATGCTGGTAACCTTTTTGGTTGCTACAGGGTCCTGCTTTGCTTAAAGCGCTCATTAAGGATTGCAAATGCTGCACAACAAATGGCGAGTGTGACACGCGGTAGCAGCGGACCAGTGACACTTTTCGTCGAAATACTGAACAAGTTAGTAGNNTCAACTTGTACTTTTCCTTCTGCAGTAGAGAGTGTAGTTCTTTCCTTGTCAAACTTCTCATTTTCGTAAATTCAGGTACCTCTACTTCTTCGAAAAGGGAAACCCACAAGTTACAAGTGCTTCAATACAAAGCCTCATCGAATTAATCAGAACTGAGATGCAAAGTGATACCGCAACGCCTGATGCAGCTTCAAATGCTTTCTTCGCTAGTACCTTGCGGTACATTCAATTTCAGAAACAGAAAGGGGGTGCAATGGGAGAAAAATTTGGAACCATCACCTTGTGAAGTGTGTAAAGATGCGAGTCGTTAAAGTGCCATTCAATTTTTTTATTTGTGTTTAGTACCCCCCCTATAGCATTTGGGTATATATGTTGAAGAGAGATGCTAAGAACGATTGTTTGTATCGCGGTTATCCTATCTCAACCGCCCACAGTCGTTGCGTATTCCAAAAGTTACATGCATTGGCCATCTGATGGCTGAGATTTGACATTAGCGATTGCAGCGAAGGTGGGAAGCACTCTTCTTGGTTAAAATATTGTAATTAGTTATCCTGCTTATGCCATGTGTTATACTCGCTTGCAAGTTTCAATTTTCAATGAATATATGGAACAACTCTCTTTTTTCTGTATAATAGGTTTCTGAATCATAAATAATTGTAGCATTTGAAGTTCAACTGTATGCATAGTTATTTGAATTTCAAGACTTAATGTTTTTCTTTTTTAAAATGGTGGAAGCTTGTGTGTTATAGCTATGTCAAAATTATGATTGTACCACCGTAAACCCGTCCTCGGAAGATCGAGAGTTCATTGTGAAGCAAACCTTAATGTTCTATTATGTAAGTCCCAGGTGATGCTAACTGTTCGATAAACCATGCGCTACAACCATGAACTCGAAACATTTTCATATCCCCTCGAATTGAAACTATACCAATTTTCCTTCAAGTCCCAAGGGGTGTCCCTTATCCCAGGCCCTTGAATACTGCAATGGTTGATCAGACAAAAAACTCTTTGAGTCTCCCACACACTAAACTTATTTATGCCCAAAAACAAAACAGAACGAAAAATCTTCAATTTTCAAAGTTTAGTAAAAGAAATAGATTATTTTATTTTGATATTAATAAAGCATAATTAGGGTTTTAGGTTATTTGCTTAAAAGATGGGTAATATTTGACTATTAAATTTTTAAACTGAGCTTATTACATTTTTGACCTAAATAGATGAACTGAAAGTTTTAAAATCTAACTTTTTCTTTATTCATAAATAAATTAATTTATACTCTCTCAGTTGTATTTTAATAGATCATCTTTCCTTTTTTGTTTGTCCCTTATTATAAACAAATTAACTTATTTAAAAGGTAACCAAAATAGGCATTTTAATTATTTACACTAGTTAAATATACTTTTTGTAAATAAACAATTTTTTTATATTTCCAATAAAATGTATCATAGTAAAATAAGTAAAAAAAATTTAATGTTACAAATATTCTAACTATTTTTTTTAATTTAAATGAAAATTTAAACAACCCTGTTAATTTGGTATCTCAACTCCCTACCCCTTTTTTGATTTGAGAAAAGAAAAAGGATAAATGGGTGAGAAATATATTAAATTAAGTATTTTTATTTTCAAATTTTTTTTAACAAATGTAACAATGACTTTCTTTAATGCCAATGTTAATATTTATCCTTTTCTTATTAAAAAATATTTTTTTTTGCTAATATATAAAACACACATCAATATATCCAAAAAAAAAATAATTTTTAATTTTCATATTTGTATTATTAAATTAATTGTGTAAAAAATTTATTTTTAAAAAATTAAAAATAATTATTTTCTATTTTATAAAAAAAATTGAAATTTAAAAAAAGAGATTTAAATTTTAATAAGAATGATTTAAGTATTTGGTCAAAATGTGCAAGAAAATGGAATTTACAATTTCCCTTGCTGAAATTCACAACCGCCTCATTTTCAACTTGCTGCTGAAGTTTCCACAGAGAGAGAGAGAGAGAGATGAAGGAGAAAGGCGGACTTTTTCTCCTGAGCCGTGCCGCCGCCGTAAACCGCCGCCTAATTCAAGCAGCGGCGCCGTTTCACGGCACCACCGCCACCAGCAACAGTAATCCTTCACCAGAGCCCAATTTGTTCTCCGCTGGGCAGTGGAAGCGCTCCGCCGCGGGGAAGGCGTTGTTCTCCGCCTCCGCCGCGTCTCGTCTCTCGGAAGGCGCTGCTCAGGCTGAGGACCCGCCGGTGAAGGTGGTCCCCAACGACGTCGTTCTCTACCAGTACGAAGCTTGCCCCTTCTGTAACAAAGTTAAAGGTGCTTTGCAATTTATTCTTCTTTATATATATATATTTCAAATTGGAGTATCCTGCTAATCCATTTCAACTGTGTTTATATTTTTTTATTTTTTATGAATTGTTTAGTTCTCTCTTGGTCCTCGAATAATAGGGCCTGGCACATGGTAGTGTTAGGTAAAAGTAAAAAAGTAAGATTTTAAAATTTGAATGAGGTACAATTGATTAAATCTGCCCCTATTATGTGTTATCGTATTCTTACTCTTGTAATAATGATAAGGAACATTAGTGAAAGTTTACCTAAAATTGCAATGTTTGAACATTCCAAATAAGAAAAGGAACAATTTTTTATGGACTGACAAATTAGGAAAGTGGGCCTATTCTCTGTAGACGGAGGAAGTGTTACATAACTTCGCCTATGTAGTTCTCGTAAGTATGTAGTCATTCCCAAGCCTGGACAGAGGAGGGCAGTGGTTGTGGGTTGTGACGGCCAACCATTAAAACAGTCATATCACATTAGTGTGATCATACGACACTTATGAACTTGATTCTTTGGATTAAGGCGTGGTTGAAGAAAAAGGAGGACGGTTTAGTACTATGACAACTACTTTTGTTAGGACAATTGTGCTTCACTTTGCCCTTAAATTATAATTGGAGCAATTATCAAATTTACACCTACAATTAGAAGATTGTGGTAATGTATTTTGATTCTGTTTGCATTGAAGAGTAGATAGAATGAGAAATTTATTAAAGAATTCAATTAACAGAGTAATTGAGCTTTAAATATCTGCATTTTTTGTTTTGTGATTCGAATTTTTGTTAGGATTGATAACGCTCATTAAAGTCTTGTTCAGAACGTATTAATGTGAAATTTTTTGGTCTCTTAGGTCTCTTGTGTGGTGGTGAATTAATGAGTTTGTTCGATATTTTAGGCATCATTTCAGGACCAAGAGCTATATTCACTGCATTATTCTCGTGTTTGACTAGGACTGCACTGTGTCATATTCTTATATTGTAATCTCATCATTTATTTTTTATTTTAATCTGGATCATATACTTTCACTCCTCTGTAGAACTTAGTTGTGGCTGCATTGCGCCTTAAGCTATATGTTGCAGGTCTCATTCTGTCTATGAATACTGGTTGAACTTGATGTATTTGAACATACTGACGTGAAAATGGACACCTAGTCATTGATGCCTCTCCCTCGGTTGTTACCCTTCGAGACTTGAATAGACTTAAATATTATTACGTCTGGGGGATAAAAAGTAGTTTGCATTTGTGGAGAAAAGTATATTAGCAAAACTTTTGATGTTTAATACTGATGTTCCTTGATGCTTTTATGACATTAAAAGAGTATTGTCTATATGATGCTTGGTCTTGTGTTGCATCTGTCATGTTTCATGTTGCGGTGATAACTAATTCACCCTTTTCAAATTACCTTTTCCTTTCTTTGTTCTTCAGCATTTTTGGATTACTATGATATTCCTTACAAAATTGTGGAAGTCAATCCCATGAGCAAAAAAGAGATCAAATGGTCTGATTACAAGAAGGTGCCTATTCTGATGGTTGATGGTGAACAAATGGTGGACTCATCAGGTCTTTGGTTTAGAATGTTTGACCTCTATTTTCTAGTCTTAACTTTTACATCCCCATTGAATTTTCTTGCTTTTGAAGTTAGTCTTTTCATGCTCATTAGTCTCAAATAATGAATTTTTAAATCCATTTTCAGTTTTTCTCTACTAACTCTGTAGTATTTTTTTGTTTTTTCCCCCTCTATGTCTGCAGAAATAATTAACAAGTTGTTTCAGAAGATTCATCCTGAGATATCCGTTGCCCCTGCTTCGGCTAATGAAGAAGAGAAGAAGTGGCTTGGGTATGTTACTCCACTTATTGCTTAAACTTTCTTTACGTTATAATTTTGCTTTTTCTGCACTTGAATTTTTTGTTCCGGCAAATTATTTGGTTTTGAATTTACTAAATAGTTGAAATTATGTGAAAACAATGTTTTAACATTATATGGTGAATATGTTTTACATGTACGCTGTGAAATGTTTGACTTATCAGAGAAGTGCATAGCATGCAAAAGTCTATTATTTTCTTGGACATTTTTTAACATGAACAGATCCATTTCGAGAGTTGGTCTTTTTTTTCTTCCTTTTACTATTGCTGTAGCTTGGAGGTGATAATTAGCTTGGAGGTGATGCAGGTGGGTGGATAATCACTTGGTACATGTACTGTCACCCAATATATATCGAACTGCTAGTGAGGCTCTTGAGTCATTCGATTATATCACCACTCATGGTGAGGTCATAGATCATTGCCTATTTTAATTTTTTGGTAATTGTATTCTGACTTTGCTGTTAATTTTCTCTGAGATTCTTTGATTAATACTCCAAGAGTCTACCCTGTCAGTGCTCATTGGAACATGTGTTGGGGTCAATCTATTACTATCTTTAACCAGTCATTACTCATTAGAACTATCTATCTGTAGGTAATTTTAGCCTTACGGAGAGGATATTTGCAAAGTATGCTGGAGCTACAGCTATGTATTTTGTGTCGAAGAAACTAAAGAAGAGGCATAACATCACTGATGAGCGCAAAGCCTTGTATGAAGCTGCAGAGACTTGGGTAGATGCTCTCAAGGGTCGAAATTATCTTGGTTCGTCCGTCTTTGACTTAGCGTAGTAGTTATCTAATTGAGCATATATTTGCTTCTATAATATATGATCGCTTTGATTATTTTGAAAATTGTTTTCAATTTTTCTTTAACAGGTGGTCCAAAACCGAATTTGGCCGATCTTTCTGTCTTTGGGGTCTTGAGGCCCATCCGCCACCTCAAGTCTGGTAGAGATATGGTAGAGAACACACGCATCAGTGACTGGTACAAAAAAATGGAAAATGCCGTGGGGGAGTCTTCCAAAATAAAGGCATGAGGTAGAGTCCACAAATATACAGTAGCTTGAAGAGGGGTCATTTTAATTGGGCTTAGGGAAGCTCTTAAAAATAATAATGAAAATAACACCTATAAAACTGCAGGTATTGTAGACTTCTTAGGTAAACATGGGCAGCATTAGCCTCTTGTATGCTATTTTTTGTCGTTTCATCGTACTCCATGCCTTGGGCTTCATTTATCTATTTGGTGGCATTTTATATTTTTCGATATGCATTCAGTCAATTTATGTGGATAGGTTGCATATGTAGTCACTCCACCTTGAAATCACGCAACTTATATGTGGTAGCCAGAGTTCACTTGCGACGACATGGGGACCTGATTGGCACTCCTACAATTTGTCATAAAATGTGGAAGAGTGTAAACAACCCGAGCAGAGCTTGGCCTTGCTCAGACTCAGCTCATTCACCATGAAACTTAGCTTGGGTTTGGGCTTGGCTCGCCACTGGCTTTAGCTACCCAGGCTTGTAGATGAATTGGCTTGTTAAGAAATGAAATTTTAATTTGGGTTGCTTCAGCAGTAGCCCATTACCAAGACCTAGCTTGTATATTTATAAATATGATGTTTATATGCATATGTGTATATATAAATGAGTCAAGCTCTCGAGCTAATAAGTTGAGTTTTACTAAGATAGGACTCTGCTTGTTTACTAATTAGTTCTAAAATTCTGTTCTTTTATCAAATAGGACAAGTCATTAACGAGTTACTCTTGAAATGTTTTGTTTATGATATACCCGTAGATATGTTCATCTGTAAAGTAGTCTAACATGTTCGAAATAGAAGTATTGGTTTGGGGTGCTGGACTTGACCGTTGGCGTTACCTTTGCTACATCATCAAGCGCACAACAATCTTGTATAGCAAGCCATTATTAAGCTTCTTTTTTTTAAGTGCCATAATTAAGCTTGGTAAGCCAATTTAGTGAATATTCTTGGTGAAGGGAAGGAGATAGTCTTAACACTTAAATAATAGTGTAAGGGTATATTATTTTTCACTCAGGCAAATAAAATTTTATAATAAAAAATTTTAAGAATAATTTTATAATTTTATTTTGATGATTATCTTTATATTATTATTTGGAGTGTTAAATACCCTTTTTCCTTGGAAGTGCAACCCTTGTAAATCCTATCTCTATCGTTTGTGTTTAATTATGATACTGATCAGTAGACAGTCAATAGCTGAGCTTTTCTGTGGCTTGTAATCTTTTTTACTGACAAATAGTACTCCTAGTACGGTTAAACCAATGCAAAACCTGGCAAATGTCCCCATAAAGATCCTACAAGCCACCTAAAATGGGGTAAAATCATAAATAGCCACAGAAATGAGTAGACCCTCTTAACATTAATAAACGAAAATACTCTTTACCAACTACAATTTTTCAGGATTAGAGAGACTAATATTCTTATAATAAATGGTGAAAAATAGTATCTAATTTGAATAACTAAAAAATTATTTATATATTTTTTTATTAATAGATTTTGTTTTAGTAGTTATAAAGTAAGGATTCATGGTTATACCACTTATTTATTTATTTATTTATTTTAGCATTAGAAGCTCCTTTCCCAATTTTTCTTTTCAACTAGGATTTTTTCATCACAACTGTCACTGTCAATTTTGTACCAAAAAAGTTACTCCAGTAACAACCCCAATATGAACAAAATCCTAAAACCCCCTCCTAAAACAGTACAATATGAAATCATACCGTTTCACACCCCTACAGGCCAAACAAAACCCGAATAGCAAAAGGAATAAAAAGCCATAAGGTGTAACATCAGGAAAATGGTAGGGGTATTCTGCAAATTTTGTAAAAAATGGGGGTGGCTTCAGTCGAAGAGAACCTCCACGCTAGACACCTTCGCGGTTGCACAAACTGGGCAGACCCCAACAAAATCCCCGCAAAACTTGCACGAGCACAAATGCCTGCAAGGTAGAAACACAATACACGACCTCCGAGCCTTGCACAGCTTGCACTGGTCGCTAACCGAGTGACTTGAGTCACAGTGTGATTCTTCGTCCCCGTTGAGCTGGCTCAGCGCGTTGTTGAATTCCGCCACTTTTGCCTCGCTTTCCCGGGCCTTTACCTGCAACGTTTCGATTTCTGTCTCCAAGGTCTTCAGGTAAGTCTCCAGGATCGATCTC
>MKEJ01052541.1:0-12744 GCA_001753735.1 Embelia ribes | reverse complement strand
CGAGAGTTTTGTGCACTGAACCGTCCATATATATAAAATATTTTATCGGCCAAATACACTTCCCGTAATTTTCGATATTAGGAAACATTATCCAGAATCTCAATGCGAACAGTATTTTGAGTGCATCACTCTTCATATGGTTCACTCAGGTTAGGAAAGAAAGAATTGACCCTGTGGTTTGTATCCAAATGCAACCCCATCTCGATTGAGTGTCCATATTAAGACGATCATATCCTGAAAGTTTTGGGTGAATAACCTGAGTGGGTGCACCGTTTTGTAAATTTGCTCATAGTCGATTACTACAATTTGTTAAAAGTTAATGGAAGACGTTTATTTTGATGTTTCTAGTTTATAAACTAGTAAAAGAATTTTTATAATCATCACCCGAATGCAGCTTCAAAGGAAACACTACATTGCCAACGGTGCCTTGATTGCGTCTGTATTCATCTGCAAACACTGTCATATGATTGCGTCCGCCTTTATTCATGTATCCGCATTATGCTTCCCTAAATTGTACTTGCACGAGAATAAAATTGTACTTGCACGAGAATAAGAATGATCACGAAGGTAATGACAAGGGCTGCATTATTGATTATTACAGGTTTCCAAAACACATGCCCATGATGAACACCGCATCTGCATACGTCCTAAACATGCGCTACCCATGTATCATGGATTGACAGACTTTCGAATCAGAGAACAAGAAAAATAAGCCCACTACCCCCAAATCGGGTAAGGGAAAAGAAATGGCCTTTCCAAGTAAACCAAGTGATTCGCCAAAAGAAAGGTAAGGCTAATAAGAGAAGGAAAGACTCAGGTAGCTATGCTTGCGTAAATATTCTTGTTGCAATGAAGAGATGCCCCGTAAATGTACCTTCACATCATCAACTAATCTTTCAATATTTGAATGGATTAGAAAGTTCTGGTCGGCCTACCCTAGTTTGAAGGTTGACGATATATACACAGCCTGTTGTATGCCTCTTCATCTGTATAATCAAGAGGTCAAGCTGATATAATGGTATAGTTGTATCAAAATTCAGGGTTTTAGTATAGTGAAGCTTCTCAAAATGGGAGGAGCTGCTTTTGCTGTTGCTAGTGTTCTGCAGAAGAGCAAGACACTTGTATCTTTATACAGAGTGTATGATGTAAAATGAAGAAGGTGAACCTGAGAAGGAGTAGCTCTTGTTATGTAGTCAATATATATGAGTAAATTATCCTTTTTGCCCTTCACCCCTTAATTTACCACAATTGTCTCTCATCTTTTTTTCCCTCCGTCCTCACCAAAGAGTGCTGTTTATAAATATGTTGAGAGCTGGTGAAAGCAAAATAATCTATATCAACATAGAGGCTCAGAAGGTTCTCTAACAAGTTTGACCAAGGGCATGTATGATAGTAAATTTCGGCGAAAAGTTAATTTTCACCAAAATAAGAACATAATTATATGAATTTAGCTACAAGCTCCCAACTCTTTTAGGCTAAAAACACAAAAAGCTCAGTTCAAACAATGAATAACCAAATGCAACAGTGCTTTCAAGCAAAAATGCAAATGAACTTGGAACTTAAAAATTACAACCGAACATGCCCAAGTGCATGTTTGACTCGAGCTTTTGAGCTAAACAGTTATGCGGCTTCAAGTTTCTAGCACTTTGTTGCCTTGAAAGAAAGGAAACTTTATTTAAAAGCCTAGAACCCAATGCACAACTACAACCTATACTAACCCTAAAGCTTGTCTAGCCTTGTGTTTAAAAGTAAGAGCCAAACGACCTCCTAGTTGCCAAGCATTGGGGACACCAATTTTAATAATAAAAAGAATTACTGTTATTATAATTCTTAATAAATTTTGGCAGCACAATTCATAGATAGGTTGAAATTGTTCAAGAGTTCTAACTTCTAAATACAAAACTCACTGTCAATAATCACAAGAAACAAAACTCCCAGTGAAGAATGGTTTTATTTCAACAGCTAATTTCTACTGAATGTATTTTTCGCAAGAAACGAAAAGGAAATTGTAGAAAAAATACCCAAAAAAAAAACAGCAAGTATCCACCAAATATTGCTTTCCGCAACATGTATGTCACACAATTTAGAAGGGCAAATGAATGGGATAAAATGCTAACCTATCAGAAGATAATATTCAAAGGGTACAGTTTGAAAGGAAAAAAATATCTAGGGATTACATTTAAAATTATGATCGGAAAATATTCTTCGCTTCTCCATAGCACAGAAATGAGACAAGACAGCTTTTACATACCAGAGCTCACATAAATCAAGATCTGACCCTCTGAGCAAGTCCAGTCTCTATCTTTTTTATTTCAAAAATGAGCATTCTCCACATCTTCAGCACAAACATTTCTGCTTCATCGTCCAAAATAGACTGAAGCCTATCCAGCATTTCGGCTGCATCTACATGCTCTCGTGTGCTTGATACAATATAGTCCACCAGTGTGGTCTCTTCCTCTCCCAAAAATTCTGTTATTTTCTTCGAAATCCAAGGTTTCATTCTATCATGCACCTCATTCTGAGAAAATTTCCAGAAAAACAATGCGGTGAGTTTCTATTACTTGGTCCACAGATCAATGAAATTGACAAACTTGTCGAAGGAATATCAAAAACGAATTTATCCCAAAGAGTTCTAAACAATTATGCAATTGCTTGTACGGTAATTCAAACAAAATCTTACAAGTGCCATGTCTCGTTGATCTTCCAGCAAGAATAAAGCAAGTTTGCAATTGTCCGACTAATAAATGATATTAATTCTCATAAAACCATCATGTTTGGGTTTGGAATGTAGGGCCTTTTCCTTCTCTTTAGCTTTTACAGCACATTCCAGTCACCATATAAATGCATGAGCAGGGCTGAAATCAGAAGCTGTTTTTTACTTCATTTAGCGTTTTCAAGAGATTAATTTCAGCTCTTCTGCTACGATCTTAACTCAATTAAAATTCTTAGTAATCTAAGTTGCTAACATTTCCCATTTTGCAATTCAAACTTGACAAGTAGAAACAAGGCCAAGTCTAAGATTCCATACCGGATACACCACATTAGGATGTCAGTTAAGTTTCAGAATGTAGCATTACTCACCTTATCATAAACAGACCAGTTGATCTTGTATGAAAATAATTCGTCCTTGGTCTTTGGTATCATGTCTATCAATTGTTTTGCATCCAAAAGCTTCTGATTATCTGGCGTCTTCTTCCTATCCAGTCTTTGTTCTCGATCCCTCTCCCGTTCATCCTTTCTATTCTCGTCCCTGGAGCGGTTAATCTCGGCACCATTCCTGTCTCGATGGCTAGCCCTATCATGGGAACGCTTGCTTCTTTCTCTCTCTGCATCGGCTCGGTCTTCTTTAGTAGTAGCACCAGAGATTTGTTTGGCGAATTCTGCAGCTGCAGCCAAATTCGAAGATGGTGCGACAGGTGTCGAAGATTGAACAGCCTGCAGTTCCTCAGTTGAGTAGTCTATGGGAATTAGAGGCCTCATCTTTTTATCTTTGTGTGCATCTTCATCTTCCTCTTGATTGAAAACAGAAAAAACCGTGGTTCGTTTTCCAGACCCCACAAGACCAAATCCCAACTTTTTAGAAGGGATATTGCTGTTCTGCTGCATGTCTGAGGCAGAAATATTCCCCATGACAGAGTCATCCCCATCTCCGTTTTGTAAAATACCATCACCTGTCAAGTGAAATATATGCCTATAAATTCAGCAAATAAAAAATAGATACCCAAAAAAGAGTAGAAAGCGGTAGAAATGTAACAAAGAAAAAGTGATTCTACAAACCATGAGCAAGTTAAGCTTACCAATATGGTTAACATTCCCTAAATCACCACCATCAGTCATTTGAACAGCCTCATCTTTGGTTTCTCCTTTTATTCTATCAGTTTCACTGCCAGGCAAAGGTTCTGATGCTTCTTCTACTCGTTCTTTAAGTTGTCGGAGCTCCTCCTCAGCCCTCTTTTTAGCTTCAGCAAGTTCTTCCTCTTCTTCGAGTCGGTCAGCTAAGTCCTCTTCCTTTTCTCTTATTCTTCTTCTTCTCTCCTCTGATCTATTACTCTTGTGCTTCCTCTTTTTAGAATCACCATCATAGTCTTCCAGCTCCTGATCTAACACATCTTGCTTCCGCGTGTACTCCCTCTCTTTCTCCTTATCTTTTTCCTGCTTCCGAATATACTCTTTCTCCCTCTCTCTAGATTCCCAGTCCTTGACACGTGCCTTATACCGACGGTCATCTTCTTTGTTCTTATACTCTCTCTCCCTCTCTCTCCTAGAGCGTTCCTGCTCTCTCTCTCTTTCATATCTTTCAAGTTCCCTCTCCTTGTTCCGCTTATCTCGATCCCTATCCCTGCTTCTCCTGTCATTCCTTCTACTCCTGTCAGGTGAGCTTGTGTCTAGTCTTTCCTGCTCACTCAAAAGTTTCACATCACCAGCAATATGTTCATCCCTTTTATCTTCCCCTGCAAGTGCAAACAAAAATGGGAAAATACAAACAGTGTCATTAATTCCCAACACTGAACACGAACTCCATACTGAGATCAGTAAACTTCACTTTTCAAATTAAAAAAAAAAAAATCTTTACTGCATTATATAAATGTAAACTCACCGTTTTGTATATCATCCATATTGGAGTCACCATCCTTTAACTCTGACTGCTCCGAATTCAAGACATTGGAGCCATCAGCAGTTGGAAGTGGAGGAGGTGGTGGTAGTGGGTTGTTTTTTAACCTTTCTTCAACCATGAATGTAAGTTTCTCCAGCACTGCCCGGTCAGCTTTTCTGTCCTCATCACTTACAGTCCCAAAGTTGGCAGAGTCTATTTTTTTCTCAGTCCCTGCCTCATTATCCTCTTTCTTCAACTCCTCATCTGATTGTTTTGGAGATTCACTTTTCTCAGCGGCTGGTTTACCACCTTCTTCTTTCTCAGCCCCTACATTTTCAGCCTCTACATTTTCAGCCTCTTTGAGTTTCTTTGAGCTTTCAACTTTCTTTTCAGCATAACGCTCTAAATATTCTTTTGTAGCTTGGTTAACATTTATCTGCGGAAGCCAGGAAATCAAGTTTATGAACAAGTAAAAATCAAAAGTAAAGGCACGACAGCAAATGCACAAAGATCGACTAGTGCTAACAGCATCAATTCAACTAGAATTGATGATAGAAATTCACAGTGAATGTAATTGTTCCGCCGTACTTAGTGTTGGCTATATATATCCCAATGTACACAATACTAAGCCTTGTAGCAAGACTGATCTAAGTAACTATGCATTTCTAATATAAAAAGTAAATAGTATCTTACACACGGAAAATTCAATAGAGTGTACATAATAGAGAAGAGAAATACCATAAGCTCTTGTCCGTCAATATTTAATTTACTAAGAAGCCTCAGCGCACGTAGAACTCCTTCCGCACTTTCAAATTCACAAAATCCAAATCCTTTAGGCGCACCATTCGTGGGATCTTGAGCACGTTTCCAGCTCTTGACAGGTCCACAAAGCTTCAGGAATCAAAGCATGTCAGAAAAAGAATATGCATCACGACTAAGAACAGGGAAAAGAGAAGACATTAATATGTACAAGGGCTCCGAAAAAGACTTACTTGAAGGACAGCCAGAATAAAGTCATTTTCTACTGTAGAAGCTATCTTCCCAACATACACAGTAGTTTGTGGTTTCTCCACTGGTGTAACACTGGCAATGACAGCGGGCCTAATCACAGCTGGAAGTGGCCCACGTATACCAATAGGAGGCCGCATTACTGGTGGAATGGAGCCAAGTACACCTGGCGGACGGGGAAGAAATATCGGGCGAACCATTGGATTGAATGGAGGGGCATAGCGAGGCATGCCTGTATAAATAGAAAAAAAAAAGGTCTATGCAAATTTATCAGTGCCGGTTCAAATACAGATTACAACATATCACCTTCCAAACAAAAAATATATATAAATAAAATAAAATAAAATAGCTATAAAGGGAAATAATTTGCAAGCATAACAAAATTTTTTACCACATATAACAAGCATAACAGAGATGGTAGCACAGCCATGATACATTCACCACCTGAATAAATGACCTGAAGGCACATAGAGACAATAATAGCAATTTCATAAATCATGGACAATGTCAGTTAGGCTTACCTCATGCCTCCACTCGAAGACAGTAGCCATCTCAACTAACCCCATGAACTGATTATGAGTGAAAGAGTACATGAGAATCAAATATCTCATTACACCAATGCATTTGAAGACACAAATAGATTTAGTGCACCAATGTCTTTGGATATTTTAACTGTTAGGAACTCGACGTACAAGTAACACAAAGAAGGAACATCGACAAATACGGAATGAAAATGACTGTAATTGAAAGGGTTGTGATACCTTGGAGTGCAAAGGCAATGAACAATCAGTTGCTAACATGATCGGCTGTCACAATCCAAGATCCCATCATTAAAATGTACTTATAACTACCAAATTTCAGCCCACCAAAATAAACATGACAACCAAAAAGTACTTAGCATTGAAATAGTAACTAAGTCATTTGTTCATTTTGTTTCATCAACAACCGTAAATGTTCAATGGCTTTCTACATCACAATATAAATATATATATATTTATATATATAGAAAGCAAGTAAACAAGCAATGCGCATACCAAAAATAACTTGTGGAGAAGGTAGTCTCTAAGGAATTGCTATGGAGCTTCCGACCCGTAGTCAACTAGTGCGCTGTAGGAGAAAACATGGTGTCATCGATACCCCTTATTCAACCAACACGAACTGCTCCTCACTCCTCTTGACCAAAACTCCCCTCAAATACTACCACACTTTCATAATATAAAAACTACATAGAGACGATCCATAAAAATTGCAATAGGTAATACAGAAAAAAATTGAAAAAGAAAGGTTTTACCCCCTCTATCTCAAGAAATGGCATGCAGAATCTATATCAATCAAAAAATACAAAATACACGTGATTGCAGCTCAAAGAATCCTGAAACTAGAAATTATCTTAGCAAAGTTTTTGACATTATTCCTAATTACAGTAAAGAATAGCGTAAATGATCAATAAGTGCCCATGATCTGACAATATAATTTAAGTTAAATAACCACATACCCACAGACTCTAATTTTGAACATATAGATGCCTTTACAATAAGGATTAGCAAGCAACATCTAAGCAAAAGACAATATAATATAATTGGCCATTTTAAGCTCAAAAGAAGCCCAAAACTATCAATAATATCTGCAAAAAGTTTCAAACTTTCTTCCCTTAATCAAGAGCTCACAGCTAAAAGAAAAAAAACCCAAACATCCAAAAATTGTCCAGATATACAAAGGCATACATAAACATGAAAAAGGTTTACAACTAAAAAGAATTACCCAAAAAATCATAAATTCCCATATTCACAGGGATACATAACCATGAATTAGGAGTTAGATAAAGAGCAGACCCAACAATCCCAAAAAAAATACCCACACACCCCGATATAAATAAACAGGCAAAGAGGTATATCTAAATTAGAATGACCAAATATTAAAACAAAACAAAAAAAAATGCCTACATATGCATACATAAAATTAGGGAGAATAACCCACCCGGATGAGGAATAGCCTGAAACCCATTCGGCATCGGAGCAAAAGGAGGCCGTAGGGCCGGATTTGGGGGCAGATGCTGACCTGGCACCGCGTAGGGCGGCGGCGGCATCATTCCCGCCGTCGTTACGGCGCCAACGCCAGGTGGCGGAATGGGAAGGGGGGAGAATTGCGGCGCGGAGGGGATGGGTACCGGCGGGGTCGCGGGCCGGAACATGGAGGGGATCTGCGGCGGCGCGTGGAGGAGCTGCGGCGGAGGTACGATCGCGGCCGGAGGAGTGGCGATTGGGCTAGGGTTCGGGTTAGGGTTTACTGGTACGGGATCGGGTTGATTGGGTTCGGTGGCAGGGGCAGAGACGGAGGAATCCGGCATTGATAGAGATTTAGAGAGAGAGAGATTGGACAGAGGAGAAGATTAGGGTTTTTTCAGTCAAGTAGACAGCTTTATAATGTTCTTTCTATGGGGATTTGGGGAAGATGAGACCAGTTGTTTCAATTTTTTTCTTTTTTATGACCATTATTATTATCAAAATATTTATACGTGTGCAAAAAATTGCATATTTTGAGATTTTAAAATATAATAATTTAAAATTTTAGTTTTATAAAAATAATAAATTTATTCTTATTTTATATTAAAAAATAGAAATTTATATTTTTATTATATTTAATTATTAAATTATAACATTTTAAAACCTTCTTAAAAAGGTATGTACAATCAAATTATGAAATTATTTATTGACAAAATAAGTAACTAACTATGCTTCCTTTAATATTTAATACAATTCTGGATAAACAAACTGAGTTGAGTCGAATTTTATTTTGGCGAGTTTCAACTTTATTAAAAAGATTCAAGTAGAAGTTCAACCATTTTTCTGTTCATAGTTTAGCACATTATAATAAGATTGAATCTGAAACTATTTTGAATGCGATCATGGAGATTAGCTTGTAAAAAGTGATGGAAAGAAGATAATAATGACGACCCCAGATAATTGAACATGACTTACACGGATAATTAGTTATCTCATAAATAAATTCAAATATCCCAAATATTGAAGGTAAAGTCAAATAGGCAAATTATAGCACGGAATTTAAAATTGGGAAACAAAGTTAGGAAAATCTTACCACGAAATCTATCTATCTACCTATCTAAGTTTGAAATGGGCCTTTGTAAAACCTCTCTCCTATTCTTTATACAGAAGCCACCATAGTGATTCCACTCTTTTCTAATTGTTCGCTCAAAATTTATGCAAAATATATTTTAAGTACTAATATTTAAAATGAATTTAAGAAGAAAAAAAAACAGGTGATAAGAACAAATTAAAATGTTGCAAAATTTGATGTTCAAAGAGTTGAGAGAATTGAATATTATTGAAGATTAAAAAGTCAAGAAATGTCTAGAATCGAAACATAAGTTTGAAGATCGAAAATTAGCCAAGAAGTGCTCAAAATATGTTCAAAAGTATTAGAACTGGCTCAGAAACATGTTAGCACTGGCTAAGAAAAGAATGAGCTCAAAACTGTATCGAAAATTTGGCCAATGCAAAGAACTAACTGCGAACCCCTCTCAGTTCGATTGGATTAACGTTTGGTTTGGCCAACTGGTTGTAATAACTGACCAACTTAGGTTTGTCCAATCAAAGTGCTATATCTGGGCACAACACCATTTAGGTTCGGCCAACCGGTGCGACTTCCAAAATGACACGTTCGAAGATTTGTGGTCTGCAAAAAGATGGAAAAAAATCAAATCATAACAATCATATAATTTGCAAATTTCAAGGCTCCTCCTCTATATAAAGAAGGCTTCATTTATTGACAAAAACAACTATTACAACCATTGTATTATACATCACAACATATAGAGAAAGAATATGAAGAAGATCAACACTTCCAAATCAAAGTCTCATCATCATCCTCACTCAAAGGTTCATTCAGCCTCTAAATTCAAAGCCTTTAAAGTGAGAATCAAAACGATCATTTAAGCTATTCATTTGTATTATTTTGTAAGGATTGTTTGTCAAATTAAGAGAGTTCATCATTTTCATAGTCAAAATCAACCTTGTAAGGGAGTGATTCATAAACTCCTAAAGATAGAACTGGTTTGAGTAACACTCGTAAGCCTACATGTTACAATTTGAGTATAGCTCGTATATATACTTGATCAAGGTATAAGTAGAGCCTACAAATCTACTTGTTGAATAGTTTGAGTAGAGAGCACATGTAAGTTATTCATTGTAAAGGTCTGGTTAGCACTCGTGAAAAATACCCATCTTGTAACTTTGGGTTATAAAGTTATAAGGGAACACAAGGGGAGTCTTGGAAACTGGACGCAGGAATCACATCGATCTTTGGCCGAACTAGTATAAAAATTGTGTATCATGTTATTCTTCCCTCACTTTTTTAATTTCCATATTTCATTATTGCTAAATTATATTGCATAAGTTTTTTAAAGAAAAACTTGAGGGGAATTATTTTTAACAAAGTAATTTTATTAGAAAATCAATTTCTCCCCCTCTTGATTTGCTATTTGGGCTAACAAAGTGGTATCAAAGTAAGGACTTTATAAAAATATTTCTTGATTAACTTCCTAGATACTTGATCCAATGGTAAATTTTTCCAGCTTGGTAGAAGAACACTCATTTACAAAACTACCATTTTTCAACGAAACTAATTACACATATTAGAAAGTGCTTATGCAAAAATTTCTATAAGTCTTTGGTATAGAAACTTTTAAAAGTATCACTTATGGATATAAAATTTCTACGGAAGAAAACAACGAAAAAGTAATGTTTGCAAAAGAATTTAAAAATTTTACAAGTGCGAAAATAAAAGCATGTGAGACTAACATAAAGCAATGAACCCTTTGATTTGTGCAATATAACAAAATTTTTGGCGTGTTCTACCTAAAACAGATTTGGGATAAATTACAAGTCACCACGAGGGTACAAATCAATTAAAGAAAATGCAGATAAACCTTATAATACATCATTATGAATTATTTAAAATGAAGGAAAACGAAACCATATCCGAAATGCTCGTACACTTTACAACTCTTATTAATTATTTAACTTCTTTGGGAAATCGTTTTCAAATAAGGATAAGGTTATGAAGATCTTGAGAAGTATACCCCGAATATTGTGTAACAAGGTCATCGTAATTATTGAAATTCAAGATCTAAATAAATTCACCGTAAATGAACTTATCAGATCTCTCATCATACCTGAAATGACAATGATGAATGATGATGAGATGGAAAGAAAAGATTGCAAAAATAAAGGAATTGCTCTAAAAAGTTTCATTAAGGATGACTCTTGTGTTGAATCAAGCAATGATAAAGATATTGCCTTATTTGCTCAATGATCCAACCAAATGATGAAATGGAGTAAGAAAGGTGGAAAAAAATTCTTCAAACCATCCAAAGGTTATCAATCAAAGACAAAAGAGTACTCAAAAGATGAGTCTTTTTTCAAGTTAAATGAGCTAATTTGTTTTAATTATAAGAAATCGGGTCATATCTAAACTGAGTGCCCTCATAAGCCGAAAAATAAAAAAGAAAAAAAGAAGGCTATGATAGCAACTTGGGAAAGCGATATGGAAAGCTCTTCCGAGGGAGAAGAAGGAGAAGAAGAAGAAGAAATTGCAAACTTTTGTCTACGGGTTAATGAATCCGATGAGGTAAATGATTTTGATAATGAATCATTATCTCAACAAGAATTACAAGAAGCATTTAATGAATTGTTTCAAGAATTTTAAAAGTTTATCACAAAAATAAAGTTTTAAGAAAATATATTTCATCATTGAAAAGCAATGTAATTGAATTACAAAATGAAAATACAATTTTGAATGATGAAAATGAAAAGGCGACAAATATTTTAAATAAATTGAATGTTAAGAAAAATGATTTAATATCAAAAAATAATGTCACGCTCTGAATTACCATAAACCTGGGGATGCGAACCAAGAGAAAAGAACTGATAATAAAATACAACGACAATATCATCAATACATCTATAATCCATATACATTCTCGATTACTAATGCAGTGATCCATATAATATGGATACATAACTCGAAAGGCAACATATCCAGTTACGAATACAAATACTCCATCAAGCTACATGCTTGTACAGTCTTGAACTTTGAATAAAACCAACCCGAAAGCATCTCGACTCTACTCCTAATACATCCTTATAGGTATGCGTGCCATTCTAGCCTACCCTAATCGTACTCAGCCCCAATGAAACTGAATAAGAAACATATGCAAAAGAAAAACATATGAGTCAGATTCTAAACCATATGATAAATGTGAATCTAACATGTATATAAATCATGCATAAACATAATATGCAACGAACGTCTCAATATTCCCATAACTAATCACTGAAACCCATTAATACCAGTCCTAAGCCCCGATCTCCAATTTCTATCCTCTAAGGTACAATTATATGTGCAGACATGTTTACAACATATGGTAAAAACTAGAAGTTTTCCCGAGTTGTACAACTTACTAAGAATGCAACTATAATGTCCAATCGCCAAATACTTATCCATCAATGCCACTAATAAGATAGTAAACATGAAACAAATAGATAACAATATATCTCATATGTCATAGTTATTAATAATGCACGAAGCTAAATACAAAGAATATTAAAGTACATCTAGTACTATAGTACACCAAATGCCAACAATATCGAATACTGAATATGGAATCACGAAGGTATCCCATGCCATCATACTACAAAAATACTAACTCTTGAATCTCGAATTTCAATGGCATCTCATGTAACGTACTAGAAATTCAACAAAATGTTTCGTTTTAATAATAATATTAAGTGATGCATTATAATATTATTATTGCATGGTATGCATGGAGTATATTTATATGTGTGGTGCAAAGTGTGTAGTCGTGTGGTATAGATATAGCATTGGTTAGAGTAGAAATGCGGTATGCAGATGGGGTTTGACGATAATTGCATAAAGTCGTGTAGATTGAGCTTTGGGTACTAAACACAGTTCTGAAAGTTGTCAGATACTCGTATTAGGGTTTATGAGTTATTCTGAATGCTTTTGGAAGTCTTAGGTCCGAGGGGTTTAGACCCAAAATTCCCATAGCTTCGATCAATCCAAAAAGTCAGACCGATCGATCCAAGAGCAGTTGGATCAATCTA
>MKEJ01052536.1:0-18209 GCA_001753735.1 Embelia ribes | reverse complement strand
TCACGTTTTGTCGTAACCAGGTTACCGCATATCAAATATTATCTGTGCTTATTTTCTAACATTCTTTATGAGTGTTTTTTTTCCCCCCATATAAAACATATTAATATTGCATATTTATGGTATGAGCCATAATTGATGACATGGAACGTTAGGGATTAATAGGAGAAAGGTTTGCAATAAGATATTTTAAGATGTAATAGATTTGAACTCACCAACGACAGTTGATAACATGCCTAGATAACACTTTTTTTCTTTCTTTCTGTTTTTTTTTTTTTTTTGATAATCAACATGCTAAGATATCACTTAAGCATGCCTAAATATTCAAATTAGGCAAGATTGCCAATTGATAACACTTTATTTTGTTCAACACCATAAGCATCACGTAACTTGGTGCTTAAGCGCGACTTGAAGATTCATTAAGTTTAAGATATTAGCAGTAATTCATTTCATATTAACAAATTTGAATCGGTTTCAAATGTAAACCAAGCTTGACTATCTTGTAAAAATACAGATTTGATGACAGCACAAAACTTATTTTCTTTTGTTTATGACCGAGATTAAAAGAGTGGGAGAGATTGATGATCAAAGTTTCCTGCTTTACATTATTAGGAGCTTCTAGTCTCGGGAATGTCTGGATAAAGACACACTAATGTTGTTGGAAAGACGATAAGGTCATAACTCTCATTGTACAAAATCTGGTTTTGAAACTACTAGCACAAGCCTATGATAAATTGCAACTCAACTGCTTGGATCATCTCTGCTCACCCATACAAATTATTGGAAACCGGGATTTTTTCTATGTCGGCTCTAGGTCACTAGAATGCAATGCGGAAGCGGGAACGAGAACGAGAACGAGAACATGAGCGTACCAATTTCAAAACTTTGAGTTTGAGAGCATTATGAGAGTGCCTATATTTTCATAATATTAATTTTTTAAATTTTATTACTAAATACGAGACGAATATTTTATAGAAGATTTGTATGTTTATCATTTTACATATAACTTCATTATACATTTAAAAGTATAAAAAAAGTAATAAATTTATTTAATGGGTCTAAACAAGAAGCAATTAATGAAATATAAATTTTTGGCTATTTTATTAGTATATCTATAGTATATTGTTTCTTTTCACTTAAATAATTTAAAAAAATTATTGCACATATTTCACTCAAATATCATGAATTTAATATATAAATTTTACATAACCAATTTTATATCAATATATTATCATAAAATTTTCATAATATATAAATTTTTACCTGTAAATTGACATTGACGTAATAAAGATATAGTATTCCAACATAAATAATTTTTGATATTTTTCTTTTTTAATTGTAATATTCATCCTTTAATTCCAATTGAAAGTTGATAATGGTATATGTTTTATTTGTTTTAGTGAAATTTATTATGATAATATTTTCAAATAAATTAATATAATTTTAATAAATATTATTTTTCAAGAAATTTTTGTTTGGTGGAATTGCATTATGATAAGTTTTATTATTTGAAACTCCTAAATTTATGGGGTACATATAGTTGAAGGGACAACTTTTATATAATTCTTCAACATAAATAATTTTTTATATTTTTTTAATATATAATTTTTTTCATGTAAACTGATATTGACATAACTTTTCAACATAAGTACATTTTATTATTTCAAAATAATAATTTTACCCTTTTATTCCAATGCGCAAAGTCATTTTGGCATTTTTGTAAAATTTGTTTATATGTTTTTAAGAAGATTAGGTTTGTAGGAACTATATTATGGTAATATTTTTAAAAAACAAATAAAAATTTTAATCGGCTCAATTATTCAACAAGCTTAACGGTTGTATTATGACAAATTTTAGTTTCTAAAAATCCTAAATTAATGGGATACGTGACAGCTAATTATGTGGACACTTAACGCAAATAGATCAAAAATAGTTGAATGATTAACTTTTATATAATTTTACAACATCAATAATTTTCATCTTTTTTAAATTATAATTCTTATCATTTGTTACAAAAAAAGAATCTGTTTTTGTTTATGTACTATAACTATATGTTTTATATGTATTAAATATAATTAGGTTTAGAAGATTTTATGATAGTGATATTTTCACATATAATAATGTAGTGATTTACTAAATTTTGTTATTCAAGAAGTTTAGGTTTGGAATTCTATTATAATAGGTTTTATAAATTATGATTCTTAATGATATTATTTTTTATTAAAAAAAAAATTATGTCATCTTTTATTTTAATTGTTATCATTTCTTTTATGATTCTAGTTTTTGTAGATTTATATTATAATAATATTTTAAAAAAACTATTAGGCTAATTTTGATTTGGTGGAGATCCTATTATGATAATGGTTCTAAAAATATAATAGTAATTATGCTAATATTTTGAAGATTGATATGTAAAGATAGTGAATATATAATATTTCTCTTTCCTAGATTTTGATTACTAAATTTAAGTAATCACGTATCAAAAGACTACACTGTTACTTGTCAAACAATTATGTAATCATATGTCCCGATTAGAGGTAAAATAGCATAAAACTCAATTTTTATATTAATAAGTAAATGTACATGTTGCTCCAATTAAGATCTTTCTAAATCTTTTCTATGATACAGGAAGTTAAATCCACAGAATGCCGGAAATAATTGTTTACTTGGAATAAGATGAATAAGATGGATCAAGTTTCGCATCTCAGTTTCAGGATTTTCTTGATTGTGTATGGTGGAGGACGTTTGTAGCACAAGTCGTAAACAATAAAAATTGAATAACAAAAGTTGATTTTATTACTCAAAACTCTTTTGATTAAAAGTTTTTTTGGGTTCCAGTGGAACAAGTTATTTTACTTCTATTCTTATCGCTAGGTTATTGCTATTCGTTGATAAAATAAAAAAAAAACACAATTAATGTTGGGGTTGTGAATGTAGTCCACCAAGCCTTTTTCATAAGAGCTAATTCCCTTTTAATTGCTATTGCTTGTTTGCCACATCATTGTTCATTGCTTCATTTGTTTTCTAAGTTGACCATGTGTCCGTGTATGAACACCGTCTCAGCCTCTCATTATAGGCTTAGTTACTTAGTTAATTTTAATATTCAAACCGATGACTCCATTAATAATAATAATCAATTAAATACCTTTAACGAGTTTAGTCAATCATTAATACCTTTATAAAACCAATTAGTAGATTATTGATAGTATTTATTCAACCAATGATTTAATTAATTCTTCACTGATTTATAAATTAACCCTTGTTGAGTGGGTGTTTAATATTTAAATTGGTCCAAACTCTTATATAATTTCGGGGTATGCAAATAGTACAACGTGAGTTTACCCTCAAAACTAAGGCAAAGTTAGCATCAACTTGTTTGTAAAAATATATATATGGAAAAGACCCCTAGACATGCCCCAACTAAATACATGTTAACAATAAGAAAGAGCAATATAGGCTCCTAATGCGTGAATCAATTTAATTTCAAAACTTGTGTCTTTAATAAATTCAGATTTTGATTAATTACTTTTTCTCTTTTTTTTAAGAGATATATTGTCTTATTGTTACGATATACAATTGTAAATTTGTTGTTAGAATGTTTATTGAAATTTGTTATAGAGTAAAGTAAACGCTGTGTAATAATATGAATATGGAAAGCAACCAAGATTTATTTTGAACTTCGTACAAATGATTAATAATCTTGAACTTTTTCTGAATAAACTCGGAGGAACTCAACTTACTTAGTTTCATAAAAATATACTATGTAGAATACATATAGTTGAAATAAAGGAACTTAAAACAATGATAATCTAACAGACAAAAGCTCACAATTGTTTTGACCGGGAATAAACCTATTAGTTTGTTAAATAAAACTATAACCATAAATTTACGGATCAAATTTTTTATAGTAAAGCTTTTTATATGTAATTTTTAACGTATTTTATATAACTTTTTTTTACATGATTTCAGCTATCCAATTAAAATTTGCACATATATTCTATATCAATCCGTTATTCTGACCATATTGATAATTAACATATACTTAATGGCTAAAACAAAAAGTTAACATTTTCATTCTCAATCTAACTTTAGTGGTATAACAAGTAGCCTTGGGGTAGGACTTAGGAGAGTCTTTTTGAACATTATTCAAACTTGTTCTAGCACGGAAACATAGTATAATTTAGAAAATCTATAGAAGTCGACTGAAATATTCAGAAATCTCATAGGGGAAACTGCAATTACCCAAGTTCATCTAGAGTATTCTGACCGCCATTGCATTCAACTTTTCAAATTGACTTTTTAGAAATTTATTTCTCCCACAAAATAAAAATAAGACATACAAAAATTATATTTATACTATTAATAAGTTAATATATAAAATTACTAAATTTTTCTAATATATTGAAATATTTGTTTTTATAAGGCAGATTTTATATATAGATACAAAAATATAATATTTTTGTTTTCAGAAATTGATAATAAATAGGAAAAAGAAAATAAATTTTTTATTCCTATATATATATATATCAATTGGAATCCTTTATTTAATTTCTTTTGAATATATAATCTTGAATCCTTTATCTTTGAAGGAATGAAATTCTATCCAACCTAGGGTTCTATTTTTATCCAATTAACCATCAAGTTTCGTCTACGATTTAATCCATCGTTCAAAATCTGAACCCTAGAAAAAAATGTCGAATCCTCGTTTAACCTTCATTAATATTTTTATTCCATATCTGCTTCTTCTTCACCCCTCCTCCAAAGTTTCCGCAATTAGGTCAGCTTTCCAATTTATTCAATCATTTCCTCGTATTAATAATAATAGTTTCTCTTTGTTATTGTTTGGGTAATGATTATGTACACAATTTATTTAATTTCTAAATTTGTCATTTCTTTTATAGAATGGAAACTGATCTTTTTAGATTTTCTAAGCAAACTCTCTATATGAGCGATTGATTTATTAGTATGTAATTAAACAAATTAGGTCAGCTTTCGAATTTCTTTAAACGTTTTCTGATATTAGTTTCTCTTTTCTATATTCTTTAATTGGATGATTATTATTATTGGAGTAAAGATTATATAACTGAAAGAGCATTTACACCGGTCTTTCTCTTTTAATTTCTAAACTTGACTTTTTATAAAGTCATTCTCTTAGAGCATTCATATCGGTGTTTCTAAATTGTAAAATTCTCCAAAGGAGAGAAGTGTCTCGTAACAGTCGTTCTATTTTTCTAGAAAACTTTTCATTTATATATATATATATATATATATATATATAATTATTCTAGTAAATTTTAACAAATTTTATAGAAAGATTGGTGTGAATGCTTTTTAAAATGTGTATTTCTAGTTGGAGAAATGAGTTTCTAGAAAGTGGGATTTAGATTTTATATGAGGAAGACTGATATGAATGCTCTTGCACAATAGAAATTGACATTTTAGATTTCTAAACAAATTTTCTATAGGAATAATTTATGTCATTTCTCTTAGGGAATGAAAATTGACCCTTTTAGACTTACTAAACAAACTTTCTATGAGATTAATTTATGTTATTTTTCTTAACCATAAAATGCCATTTCTAGACTTTCTAATCAGCCTATACGATTTATTTATATCAATATAAATACATAAATTTTGAAGAAATATTTTCCAAATATGTTATATGTTTTAATTTTGAATTATTTTTTTTAATAGAGAAAGTGTGAGTAGTGAAATTCTCATTGGAGAAAGATGCTTTAGCAATTTCTAGAAAGTTTTCTTGAATAGAACTATTTATCATTTGATAAAGAGAAAAGGGATTTAGAAAGGCAGGTGTGAATACCTAAACTGTTCAAACATAGGGTATACATGGATCGGTTCCAAGTTTGGAATGGAACTGAACCGATTTCACTCGGTTCTGAAATTTTAGAACTAGCTCCGGACCAACTATAGACCCAAACCGAATGGAACTAGCACTGTTGGTTTCAGTTCGGTTTCGGTACGGTTCCAGTTCTTGCACTATGAAAAGCCTTACGTCTAATATATATCATCAAATACTCAAGAAAAAAAAAATAAAAATGAATGGTTTTGATTTCATGATAATTAGGTGAAAAGTAATTGTTTGCCAATTTTGGGAATATGCAATCGACACAATTTGGGAAATAAGCTTTTTGTTATTTGAAAATTGGAATTAAAATTTGCAGCATGTGTATACTTTTTTTGTTTTTTTGGAAGGTACAGCATGTGTATACTTGGATAATATATATGCATATTTGTCTATTTTCCAATTCTCAATTCATTGTTGTATATGCATCTTTTAATATATGTATATACGTAACTTATATAACTTATACATAGTCGGTTCTATAACAGTTCCGGATCGGTTCCGGTTTTAAAATATTAGGAACCGGGAACCAAACTGAATTTTTTCGGTTCTGTATTTTTTAGAACCCAAACAGACCGAAGCTACTATAGAACCTAATATTGGTTCGGTTCGATTTTCGGTTCCATCCGGTTTTTGGTACACCCTAACATCTATGTGATGCATCACCTTGAATTTTAAAAATATTACCTGATGACTTAATCATGTACATATTTTTACAATTTTGGTATATGATTAGTGAACCATTTTTCTCATTGTTTTAATCTATTCTTGTTTTTGTCGTCTTTGGTATTTGTGAAGGTTAGATGAGAGTCTTCTAGAAAGGCGCATTTGTAGGACTACAGTTCAAGGGAGATATTTGCTTTCTGATGATAATGGTTTGTCCCATTTTTGCTACCATATTTTTTACATGAATTTAATTGTTACATAGTAGCTTTCTTGGTGGTTTGCTATTTTCATGAGGATCGTCTTTTAAGGGCTGCCTATCCTATATTTGAGATATTATACCCATTGGAATGTTCTGTATGCAAATGTTTTTTAATGGGTTTGATATAATGCTCCGATTGAACTGGGGGACTACCGTTTACCACTAGTTCTATTTTTAAATTCAGGGGGTCTGGTGTGTACGTTCTCCATGTCACCACCTTTATTTTAGAATTTGAGGTGTGAGAATTAAAATTTAGGGGTTGAAAGTAGAAACAATGGGGGGACTGCCCTTACAAAGGGAAATCTTTGACATCAAGTGGGCAATGCTCGTAGACAATGGTGTAATTGAACAAAAGCACTCGTAAACTCCTTGTTAAGAGATGGAGCTTGATTTCAGGACTTGTTTAGTGAGAGAGCCCTAAAGACCCTAGTATAGCTCAGCTCGCTAAAATGGGAGGTGATGAGTGAAAGAACAATATCATCAAATATTGTACTGAAATGAATTACAAAAATAACAATATCATCAAATATTGAACTGAAATGAATTACAATCATAGATAACAGAAATTGCTTCACTCACGATGGTTTTATCACTGGTCACTACTTATTACAAAAAAATCTTTGACCTACAAAAAGACTTCAATTTTGAAATGATCCTCCCACTTGGATCTTCAGGACACATAAGCCTCGACTTGTAGGCAGCAACTTTTCTATGAGAGCACCCACACATCTCCTGGAAGATTTTAACAGTCACTCTCACAAAAAGGCGGGTCGACAGATTTGCTATCTGTCGGTGTTGTTAAAGGTGCACCGGGCGCTCGCCTAGGTACGAGGCGAGGTCTAGACCCTTTAAGCACCTCTAGGCCAGTCACCATTAAAAAGGTGCTGCTTAGATGTTCACCTAGGGCTAGGCGCTCGTCTTTTCAACCTAAGGCGCTAGACACAAACTTTTTTAGAAATACACGACATATTTGAAATTTTTTTACGAAATTAAATAAATAGCTCTGATTTTTGTCAATAATTTAAGATGAGAGGAGAAGAATGGAGATATACTATTCATTTGAGAACGAATATTAAGGTATTCTGCCATTAAAGAAAGGAACCATATGCTATAATTTTTTGTGCTTCACTTAACAAAGGCTAGCGTTGCGCCTAATTGATGAAGGGTTCTACTGTCTTCAAGGCGCCTGGAACCTTTACAACTGCTCTCTGTATATGGTGAGTAAAAAATATAAAAAGGCTCATTCTCACATGCAGGTGGATCCGCCTGGGCGTAAGGGTGGTCACTTGCTCCACGCTGGGCCTTTGTAGGAGCTATATAATTGTGAGTGCTGTATTTTGTTAATCTTTTAAGTTGACCGGTTGGTGTAAGGGTGGTCGCATGCGAGATCAAAACTTGGCGCTCTATTGGCTTTTAGTTTTGGAACTTCTTTTAAACTGATGTGCTCTGCACTTGTAGGCTAAAACTGGGCTAGTTGTATAATGTGTAAATGTAAGTAGTTTGTATGCTCCTGTGTGCATCTCTCTTTGACATAGTTGTACTAAATTCAAGAAAACAACGATCAACTATGAAAGGAGTAGCAAAATTGCAAATAATGTCCAAATTTTGCACTTCCAAAATGAAATCTTGGGTCTGCCTCTGTCCTTATTCAGGCAACTCTGCTTTAGAAGCTCTTCACTGCAGCAAATGCACTCTCCCTACCCCGTCGCCATTGGTCCCCGCTTCTCAATCCCTACTGTTATTTCCTGTAGGTCAACAGCGACAGGCTTTGTCATTTACTGCTCTCACATTTGTATTTGACAAATGGAAATGTATGAATGTATGGGTTCCGTGCATTATTTTAATCGTCTATGCTGAAGTTATTGAGTATTAAAATGAGATCCTATCATAAGTTCTTTAGTTGCTACGTGGCAAATTGGTATTTCAAATGCCAATTAAGAGTGAGGAGTTTTGTTCTATGAAGAGGTCTACGTGGGTTTTATATTCTCAGTTCTTGTTTCTTTGATCAGCATTTAACCTTGCTCTATGAATTGTGCCACTTGTATCTGTTTTCAGTTGTACTTCTGATTTATCTAATTGTTACTTCTATAGTTATTGGTGTTCTTATGCAATTTTGAGAATGAATTGGCTTGTCCTTTCGGTTATCAGGTTATCATTCCTACATTACTCGGTCATGTTGGCCTTATGGTTGTTTATCTTGATTTTTCAATTTTCTTTCCTTTTGGTACTATGCTTTTAAATTATAAATAATAATAATTTAACCTGAAATTTGTGCTGCCATTCTTCATGCTCTCCTAATAGTAAGTTCCCATTGCAGGTTATGTATGTGATGCACTATCAGTAGATCCAAATTCTCGTTGCTGCTCTTGGAAAGGAGAACAATTTTCTTGTTCGTGAGTTATCTTCTAAATTTGGAAAGTGATTTTCTTCACTTTGATCGGAAATGTGATTCTGATTGACAATGTTCTTTCTTATTGCTTCTAGGGGATGCAACCTTTTTTCGCAGTGCTGCAATTCATATGAATTTTGTGTTTCATGCTGTCAGAACCCTGCGAAAGTATATTATGATCGCCCAATCTAGATAATTGAGTTACTTTTAGTCAAGGAACTGTGCAAATCAAGCTAGAATGATGAACTTAATGGTTTTATTTCATGATATGATAAAATTCCACAGACACGAAAGGAAGAAGCATTGAAGGTTAAGATAGCTAAGCCGATAACTGCAGGTAACTTCCCAGTACAGATTTCACATTTTTTTGGAAGATATATACTTTGAATGTGTTATGCAATTCTAATTTACGATCTTTGGATTGCTACTAGTGTATGGAACTCATGAAAATGTAAACAGACTAGTTTTTTCCCACCCTCTAATTTATTCAATGACTCTCTTAGGCTTAGCTCTCAAGATTGATATTAGAAACCGAGATAAGAAAATTGACATGTCTTTGTTTCTCCGCATGAGCCTCATAGGGTTTTCTCATTCTTATCTTGAAATATGTACAAACCAGGTTCGCTCTCTTTTGCAGGAACTTATTCAAGCATTTTTGATTACTGTGCTGGGAGATGCCGTCATAATTCTCAGAGCGTGGTATGTAATTACCGATTCCATTTTCTTGCAGAATTTTCTTGTGGGCTATTGCCCTCATTACCAAATGTCCAGGGTCTGCAGACGCCAATTATTATGCACTGAAACCCGCATGAGAAGTAGTGTAATAATGAACTACGACATTGTACTTTAGATTGGAACCGATATATAGAGAACTATAATAATATCAACAGGAAAAAAAAAGGCTGAAGTCTCATTACAGGTTCATTCAGAAGGCTTTCTTTTCTATTCATCTACTCTTAAAATGATATTATTAGTGTGAATGAGTAAACAGACACATTTTGGGATAAAACTGAGTACCTGACCCTTAAGTCTGCCTGATCTTGTATATATATATTGATGAAATAGACGTGGGAAAATCTGGTTGATTCCCCTGATTATGCATAGCATAAATACAATATATTTTGTTTCCTAAATATATATTCTAACAATTAGTTTATCATTATTTCTTTTTGTGTGATGCAACCAATCAAGCCCGAAATAAGAATGGAAGATTCCTAGAAATAAGAATTTAAGGTAGAGGCGTAAAGCTCCTTCTTTTACTATAATATATACAAGTTAGTGCATGTGTATCTTGTACTTGGAAGTTTCTTTGAGTTCTTGTCATTGCTTTTCATGTTATATCATGTTACTTTGAGACCGGGTTTCTTTTCTCAAAGTTGGCTGCTTTCATCTGATTTAGATTCAGTTTTAGTTATAAAATCTACATGTTTTAAAGTAGGTTGGAAGGTCCGGGGATTGACTGATATTTTAGTTCTCTTATTTTTTAAGGTTATTTATTTTGATTTTTCCTACTATTTCAGGTCCATGAAAATGCCTACTTTAGCGATTACCATCATTGTTTTTTTCTTCCATCAAATTCCACTGGTGAGGAGTCAGAAGTTGAAATAATAATTAAATTTATGCTCTTACATAAAGTTTGTCATGTGAAAACAACTTTTCCTTTCAATGCGTTTGAATTGAGTTTTCTTAGATTGCATAGGTGTGTTTGTAGAAACATGTGGATTAATGCAATGGTTAGTGAAAGACTTCCATACTTTTCATCCTTGCTGTTCTCATTGAATTTTGTTCTAAAGAAATAAGGGCAAACCTTAAGGATGTTGGTTCTCTATATTACACATCAATTTACTTTCATATAGTTTTAAGTTATTATTGTGAGATGCCGAGGTTGACCATTTTACTTCATATGACAGCAGTATGACTTTGGTCCCTGATTTTGAGATAATATTGTATATATTTTTTTATTATGTTGGATAAGCTGTCAATGTAGTTGGTAGTAGTACAATTATTGTATTACATACGACTTATCTTGTTTCCCTGTTTTTACTTCTTTTCTAGTTTTTTCCATCATGAGCTGGAATCTAATTTCATATTATTGTGATCCTCACCACCCCACTGGAAATAGTACCCTGATTAATAGGGTCTGTCTCCTTTTCTTTTTATAATGTAAGCAATGGTCACTCTTATCCATCATGAACAAATTATATCTTAGCTTCAGTTTTTTACTTCTGATTTGTAATTATGGTTTTTTTAAGGTAATTTAGCTTCAAATGTGGATACCATTATTATCCGTCAAGAGAAACTTACTGTAAACTTACTGTAGTGAAAAGGGTTTTGATGCTGAGGCTTATGTTATCTTGTTGGATGATGTTCTGATATCAAAGTTCAAAGTTTGTACATTCTTAATGCTTATAATTATAATACTTCAGCTATGGAAGCCCATGTGGAAACAAAATTAGATGGCATCAACATTACCGTAGGGAGGTGAGAGATTTTGACTACCTTTTCTTTTAAGGCCTTATAGTTAAGTGTCAGTTATAACTAATGAGTTTTTCTTGCTTCAAATCATTTTGGAGACAGACAGGGGGAGTCATGTGATTCCGTTTGCAAGACGAATGGGCTGTCCTGTGTTCCGAACAAACTGACCCTGCTTAATGAATGCAAAATGTAAGCCTTCGCTCAATCTGGTTTCCTTTTTATTTTCTTTATCTAAATAGGCTTTATGAGCTTATGAATAGCAAGTTCATTCTTCAAGTAACCTTGGAATGATGAATCATGCTATAGTTTGCTTTATACATTAGACCAGATCATTTTATTTCTGTTGTTTCCATAGCACTCTTCTTCTTTTTGATCTTACATTTTTTGTACATCGTGCTTTTATTCATTCTATGGGAAATAGAGTTTAATAGTAAATCTGGGGTGCCTCGGCATTGAAGATCTCTTAATTTCATGGTTGATGCTTTTAGACAACGGTTTTGTTGTTTTAATTGACCGAAATTGCTCATAGCACTGTAATGGTTGAATCTTGTTATACTAATAAATAAGAAGGCTAAGTTGTGAATTATATATTCTTCTTTATTAGTAAACTAGTTTGGGAATGCACAACTTTTGCAGTATAATTTGCATTGATATTTTGATGTTATTCCTTCTTATTTGCCATTTCTATATCATAACTTCATTTTTTGCTGCTGCTTTTTTCTGGTTCACTTTCTTCTTGTGGCTTCTAAACAGTGTTCAGAAATATATGAGCTGTAAAGGGGGATGTTTGGCAAGCATTGGTGCTGACCAACCAGCTGAAGTTGTAGATGATGCACCCAGAAATCTGGTATTCCTGCTCTTTTCCCAAGTGTTATCTTTTTCCCACTTGTTTTTTTGGTTATATTGTTTTGGGTTCCGTATGCACATTTTGAACATACTATGACCTGCATCAAATACACTTGCTCTTGCAAGCCTTACCATTCATATCAGCGTCCTGATTATTGCTTAACATAATTGAGAATGGACTGTGTTTCTTGAAACTTAATTTGGTAAATGGACTTTTGACCATTTCTAGTTTTGGAGTTAGTATACTTTGATTTGTTTGTGCAAGTTTTGGAGGGAAAAAATAGAACGTATTTGTCTTTCCTCGATAGCTGCTGATTGGTAATTGTTAAGTATGTACTTCAATTGTCTTGATATTAATATGATGAATTAGCTGAAGCAACGATTTATTTCTGGTTAATGCATTAGTGGTCTCTGGAATAAGAATATAGATACCATAATTTGTATTCTAGTCTAAGTTGATTCATCTTTATCTTTGAAATTATTTGAAAGAGCTGCACAGTTATTCCAGTTAATGGCAATAATTCGAAAAGTAAAAGGCTAAAGTATCTGGGGCAAATAAGTAAACTTGAATTCTCTTGTATTCTCCAACAAGGGTGATAAGAAGTTGAATATTTCTGAAATCTTTCCAATTTGACTAATTCTGTGAGTTTTAAAAGATTAAAGAATGAAATCAATGCAACTGTAATGGCATGGGGAAAAAAATGGTGTCAACTTTGAGAACTTTTGAATTAGTGACCCGTTTCGTTTTCGAGAGCGCAATTCGTTCTTTACCCAACTAGTGAAACTTGAATTCGGGTTCTGTTGCACTGAAACAATAATAATACATGCCTATTGTGTTTTTGTTTGCTTTGTTTCCTTTTTCTCGGAAAACAAAGAAAAAGACTGTAAAGGGGAGACAAGAAAAAGGCTGTTAGGACTCATCCACACATGTATCTGATTAAGATTGTAACTTCATTGATCTAAATCCACTGTTGGGATTAGTAGGCTTTTTCTCTGGGGCATTGGAATATTGGAAAATATGGAGGTGGGATTGAACCCTTGACCTTTTTTCTTTTCTCTAGCTGTTCTTTAGTTCATTTTATTATCCAAATGTATATAATCCTATTGCTTTTTCTTTCTTGTGTGACCGTTTTATGGGAAAAGCTTCCTTAGGAAGTAGTTACAATATATTAAGTGTCTAAGAAAAATCAATGGCTCACCAGTTTTCTAATTTTTTGTGAACAGTCTGTCTTGAGGCTCTATTAAAAGGCACCGCTTCATCATAAATAACATTCATGTTCGGAGAATGGTAACTGATGTAAGATGGTATTGAATGAAACTATACCGTAAGGATAGGTTGTTCGTTTTTAACCCAGCATGAACAAAGGGGTACATTTTAAACAAAAGTGAAGAAAGAAAAAAAATCCTTCCACAGGATTGGCAAATGGAGTATATAAATAATATTCATGTACAGGGAAGAGTAATTGATGTCGGAAGGTATTGAATGAAACAATACCGTGAGGATAGATTGATCGTTTTTAACCCAATAGAAACAAAGGAGTACGTTTTAAACAAAAATGAAGAAGAAAAAAAAATCTTTCCGCAGGATTGGTGAATTGAGATTCATACTCAATTTCTAAGAGGGACTTCCACACCCTCTTAAATAACAGCCACTGTTCTCAATTTCAATTCACTCCAAGCTGATATTCAAAGTACATCCCAACCTGTATTTGTTGATGCTAAAACAAACTGATACTAGAAAGCCAAAAGACACTAGAAACGAAGCCACAGGCCAGGGCTGTTACTGGCACTTTAAAGACAAAAAATAAAAATAAAAATAAAAATTGAGTTTTATTTTAGTTAATGTTGAATTAGTAACAAAAATTGTATTTCGGAAGTTAAATCATTCTTTACAGCCATGGAAAAATCTATAGTGACCTATGCGAAAAATTCCCTCCTATATATGCACGTAAAAAATATGTACAAAAAACGCTAAATAATTTTCTGTTGTCTAAATACGACAAAACATTGGACCTATCGTATCTGAAATACTAAAATTCAGAATACTTGGATACTGCTGCTGTTTTATTATCATATTTGGTGTGTATGAAGAAACCGTCATGTGAATTTTTTGTTTTGAATCAGAATCCAGGAGCGTGCCTGTACACCAAAACAGAATCTGTGATTTCTTGTGATGGCTCGCATCGTCATACAAGAAGGCTATGCCCTTGTGCATAGTTTCACAATAATTTGGTGAGGCTCTCATTCATATACTCTTGAAGTTAGTTCACATGTTATTATTGCATAAACTGTACGTGTTATTATTGCAGAAACTGTAGCAAGAACGGTAGTGGGTGCTCAAATATACATTTAGGGACCATTTGCTGAAGCTTTTAGTCGGGTCTTTAAAATACTATTTGAATACTTGTTTCGGGATTTCTTTCTGCTTTTGTTTTGTAGAGAAAATTCACTTGGTATTACATTCTTTAAAAGGTGAAAGCACCGTTACTGTTTACTTTTTGAGATAACACCACAAAACTCACCCAAGTATGTTATCTAAAATGGGTTTTTATTTTTCAAAACCAGAAAACTTGAAAACTAAAATTTTAACCAAACAAGTAAATTGTGGACGAAAACAGAGAAACATAAAGCAGAAATCAATCAACCTTACGTTTAACGGTCTGGCAGTTGTGCTTTATACTTTAGTTCTCTAATATTATAGAAAACAGACGTGATACTATGTTCTTGTTTGGGTGTTTTTATATGCTAAGTTTTCATAGTATATCGTTTCAGCTTTGTTCCCAAAAGCTGGTTTGGCTTGTCCAACAAAATCAGTTTTTCAGTTTCTCACTTAAAAATTGAATTTATGAGCCAATTTTGCAAACGATGTGGAGTTTTTAAGTTGCAGCAAAATAAGCTGTTAGATGGTCTAAGTTCAAGTTGTAATGATGCTTAACGGTTTTGAGATGCTTTTTTCGGGTGAAGCAATAAAATATAGAGAGTATCATTTGGTTGTTTGTACATATTTGATTATTTTGTGTTTTGGGTAAAACATTATTATTTTGAATTTTTTTACATAATGTAGCTTATGTATTGGAAAATTTGGAACTGAATATGATTGAAATATAAAAGCTGAATTTTAGTGCCATAATTTTTAATTGGTCTAATTACAGATCCAATTTGTGTAATAGCTTTGAGATTTTTTGTGTCTGGTGAAGGCAGGGGTGTATATGAGCTGAGTTATTCGTGAGCTACTTGTGTTCAGCTTGATAAGTATTTGAGCCAATAAGGCCCAGGTAGGTTCGGCCCATGAGGTTGTGAGCTGGCTCCATTAATTTATATCTTTCTTTTTAATTGTTAAATGATCGATATATATTATGAATATCTGAAAAGAATCCATAATTGTTGAAGGAATAAAATCAAAATTAGGTTTCTACTGTATAACTTTGCGAGAAATAATTGCTAGTAGGATTTTATTTTATGTTTTGAATATTTTAGTTTTGACAGTTGAGGTAATTATTAAGTATAACGCTTTGATATTTTTATTTTGTTTCTTTACAAAATGATAAGTGCCATGGGTATTTTATACGGGGTTCCAAGCCTTAGCTATCTCAAACTCAAGCTAAAAAAAGTACTTCGAGCTTGAACGGAGCCCGAGCCCGAGCCCCAGCCTGGGTCTAAAACAAGAGCTCAAGCTTGGCTCATTATGAAACTACTAAGCTTGTGCCAAGTTTCAAGGTTCACCAAGAAAAGAAGATTTCATTGTCATGGAATAACATATGCTCATGGCACTCATTTTTACTGGAATATGGTAAAATAGAAGTAATAAGGCCACACACGTAATTATGAAGTAAACACTAAAATATCCAAAAAGCATAATGTAAAATTCAACAAGCTTAAATTTGTTGCAAAATTAAATGAAGAAAATATGAACTACAGAATCAAGAGAACAATGGATTGACTTAAAATGCAAGGAAATTTAGGAAAATTGTTGAAACTTTGTATTATTAATTTTTTTTTTTTTTTTTACTTAAACTAAACTACATTCTTTTCAATATTAATAATATATCTATTATTTACTTATATATGTTAATCGAGCCGGTTCATGAGACTCGTAATCTGAACCTATCTTGGATTCAGCTCAGGTCAATTACTTGCTAGGTATTTCTGCTAAAAATTCATTTGGATAAGTTAAGAGCTGTGGTTTTATGGAGCTGGGGCTCATGTAACTCAATTCATTTACACCCCTAGCTATATACCCTGTTCATGAATCATAACTCTGAATTTCCTTCCCATAGCCATACTCGAGACTTAGCTTGAGTTTGGTAATTTGATAGTGAGCTAAACTTGAGTTCATCTCCAGGCTCGTGCTTTTGGTTGTTTATTTACGAGTTTGAGTTTATGCTCGGCTCAGTTGCATACCTATCCGGCATGTGCAGAGGGTTGCTGTCTTGTTGGAACATATACCTTGATCTTATTACAGCCTCTCCAAAGTATGTGGTAGATATTGAAGTGCTATGTTGTTTTTGCTAATCTACATTGTATATTGTAATTCTTTTTTGTACCAAAACGAATTTCATTTGTAGTTTCTGATATAAATGATTTTGTGATTTACCACAACGAGTTACAATGATCCGGATTTTGTGAGCAACGACTTCTAAAATTGTTTGAACACCTATACAACTTTTCAGGCTGAATTTTAAGTTGCTTGCCCAAAAAGCAAAACAAGTGAAAGAAATACTGAGATTCTTGTTGAATGCATTCTCTTGTTCTATGGTAGAATACATCTTACTGTTGTTCATCCTTTCATATTGCTGACAGGTACCCGCTTGTGGTTTTCTCATATTACAAACGAACCACTTGTCTGAGTTGTTATAGGAAAATTATTTATTTTATTGTTTCCTTGTGCGTATTATTGTTCATGAAAGATGTTAGCATAGATATGGAAAAGTTTCAAGAAATAGTGTGTGACAATTTGTTGGTGTTGGTTTGAAGCAAGGGAAGTAGAAGGTGGTTATAATTTAAAAGGATTTAATTGTTATAGCACTTTTACACCAAATTGTATTACAAATGTTTTATTAGAATCTTACAAATTTGGGACTGATTTCAATGTAGGCTTTTGAACCACCACCAAGATTTTGTAGTGCAATTGTAGGATTTCCCCAATGTATCATGAATCGTCATTATTTTAATCAGTAAAGGTTGTGGAGGTAATTGCAAAAATTTTTTGTTGTAGAATTCCCTAAAGTTTTGTTAATATTTGTTTTCATCCATCATATCGACTAGATTTTGATACATCTCTTGTCACGAATTATTGATGCAGTTTGATCGATATTTAGTTTTAGGATAATATTGATAGGTACTGTAGCATTTTCAAATTTGAATAAGACGTAAATGACTAAAGTTGTTGAATCAAATTTTATCTTATTCTAGTCTATTTATTTATTGTGAGGGACAATAATAATTATTTGTTAAAATAAATAAATGATTAAACACGTCAAAGTAGAAAGTGTTCAATGGACATCTAAAAAGAAAACTGAGCCTACAACCCAAATGCAAGTTAGACCTTATGAATTGACACCATTTCAAGTAAGTGTGCAAATGTGTAATGTGATATATTATAATTAAAGGATGAAGTTTTTGTATTATTCAGTTTGCATCAAAATTGAACAAACATCTATCACAGCTAAGTTAAGAGAGGGAATTACTAATTTCCTATTTATTATTATTATTAT
>MKEJ01052535.1:0-12915 GCA_001753735.1 Embelia ribes | reverse complement strand
AACAATGATTCAACAATTATTTATGATCTATGATTGTGTGCTCGAAAAACTTACTAATTAATGATTATTCATTAATATCTCTGAATAGAAATTTACTTTTAGTATAGAGATATATTATTCATAGGTTTCCGCAGAAAAAAAAATAAAAAATTAATTTAATACTGTAACACCAACAATGACCAAAGGGGTTGGTGTTGCTGCTTCAAACATTTAATGGGATTGATTCTCTGGTTTAGAAGGCGCTTTTGCTGCATCTATTTATTTCTTTGCAATCCATATGGTCATAAGCACTGCGTGTATATGCAAATATATATAAATTATAAAAGGATAAAATAAATTACAATATAGTATAATGCAGCAATGTATATTTTGATCTTCGATAAATATTTTCGTTTCATATTATGTGACGCTTTAGAAAATTAAGATTATATTGACTATTTTTCAATTTTACTCCTATTAATTGCTAATCACATTAATTTTTTGAGTATTTTAATTTAGGATAATGTGGTAAAATAATAAAATTTTATTATATTATTATGTCATAAAATGACCTACTTTATCCTCGTGCCAAGTTATAAAATGTCACTTAATATGAAATGAAAAAAGTATATTATGAAGTCTCAATCTTACTAAAATATCAAGTTGTTTATTATTCTCGGATATTACTTGCCACTCGCAGATTGATGACAGTTTAAATCCACCCAATTTTAGTGAAGCTTATGGGCTTGCAATTTGTTTTTCTCCTTTTCTTCCGTTATTATTCTTGTTAATTATGGAGTGACATATTGGATATGTGAAGAATCGGATGTGAAACACTGAGTAAGGTAGATGGTTCGGTGATACCGCTATTAACTCATGGTGTGAAAAAACCAACCCAATGAACATGATGTTAAAAAAAACTTAACCGCTTTATTTTATTTCATTCCATAATTTAAATACAAATAAATTATAAACTTTTATAGACTAACTTGTAATGGTAATCTTAAAAGGCTTTGTAACTCTTGACTATTAAAAAAAAAAAAGTAATAAATAAATACTAATTTGGGAATTGTTTTGTAACAGTAGAAATATCTCTCATTTCACTCTCTTAATAATGCTACGGAATCTTTTAGGACACGCCATAAAATCTAAGACTTTTGTGCCTCGTCTAGGTCTAAACAAGTTTTTCATCATTCAATCCCTCTCGGAAATAATCTTGTCCTCGAGACTAAACTCTAAAACTTATAGCACTTAAACATGTATCTTTCCCCGATCCGATAAAGTACCTATTAGATCAAACTTTTCCAACCCCTTAAAACTCGATGATTTTTAAACTTAGGACCTCGCCAAATTAATGCGTTCCATAATTTGAATTTTATATCATCACCTCGTATTTTGAATTTCATAACGTGCATCATAACACCCAAAAGATAAAACTAATTGTGCACCAAGTTTTTGTTCCAACGAAACTATATAGGTGCAAAAAGTATATTTTCGTAAAATAGTCTCCTAAATTGGATCTACAATACATAATTGGCCAGAAACTTCCTAAGATTTCTTGACAAATGGGAAAAGACTTCAATCGTTGTTTGTTGCGTGAAACTCAATTCGTGTCCATGCGTACTGCTTGGCAGGATATAGTTGTAGCTGTCGCTGGTCAATATGCACTTATTCTTTGAACCATCGGAAGTTTTCGTCTTTAGTTGACTCTAACAAGATTAATTCGATGCCAAATTTTGCATCATCGGCATAACTAAATGCAAGATTGGATGTGAATTTCAACACCATAAAATCGAAATCCGTGGTGTAAGCAAAAGGTAGATCCTCCAAAACTAAATCTATATTCAAAATTATTTATTTTTCTCTATATCGACCATCTTAGTTGCATACCTTTGAGCCCTTGATTTTTCTTATCTTTTGATTCCATTTTATGACGATGATAACGTTTTCGATGGTGCTTGTAGTCACTTTGATTGTGGCAGTTATGGTGATGACGATTATGGCGGTGGTGCTGGTACTCGGCTAACATTTGCATCGAAACCAATTTAAATTGCTTATGCAATTTCTCAAAGGAGCTTGTGAGGCCCTTAACAAATTCCTCCAACCGATCAAAGTGGAGATTATCACAGTCATCTATCTCTGACGAAAGAAGTTGTGTCAACTTGCATTGCATGGTGTTAGACATGTATGCCAACAAGTCCGAACGGATCGATCTGCGTTGATGCTACTAATGAAATATGGATCTTTAATAAGAGATCGATGGTCCGATGATACCATTCTCAACTAACGGTGTTAGAAGACCAACTCAATTTATGGTATTGAGAAAACCTGAACTTAAGGACATTATTCTATTTCACTCCATAATTCAAATGCAAATGTTTTACAAATTTTTATTGACTAAACTTGTAACCATAATCTTTAAGGGCTTATTACCCTTGGCCACTATAAAATAAAATACTAAATAACAAATAAAAACTAATATGAGAATTGTCTTAAAACAGCAAAGACGTATCCTTTAATTCACGCTCTTAATAATGCTACTGAATATTCTTGGGCACATCATAATATCTCAGACTCTTGTGCTCTGTTACGGTCCAATCAAGTGCTTCATCGTATGACTCTATATTCTAATATCATTTTATGTCTTTTTGGTGTGTAAACAAGCCAACCGAATTGAGTTGAGTCGAGCTAAGTGTTATTTAGGCTCGACTAGGCAGATTTGTTACCGAGCTTGAGCTCGGTTCTCCACGAGCCTAAACTACACAGTTCAAGCTCCAGTTCTCTCATAACATCGATAGATTAAGCTAACTCACGAGCTACCTTTTTTAGTAACAATTAAAACTTATACTTGGTTATATCTATTGAGGTCCCACCTTGAGAAGCAAGTATTGTTTTTTTTCTCTGCATGCCCTTTAGGCTCAACTAGTTATATTTTTATTGAATCAATTAAGATCATTTAGTTGTCCAATAGAATTGTTAAATATAGAAGGAAAATTTGAGCTTCTTATTATCATTTGATGAGAAAAATTTGTATTGCTTACTAGTTGCATGGACAAGAAACTTGAACAATTTTTTATTTTCTCTCCACCTTAATATTATACATGCGGATATATATTTGTTATATATATTTAATGATTTGATGAATATATATAGACAAGCCACGTTCTCAAGCAAACGAGTCGCGTTGTGCACAGTTCTTATTCGTCTCGTTTAATAAATCAACTCTAAATCAAAATTTTGCTCATTTTTTTTTTCAAATAAGCCGAGCACGGGCCGAAATCTTAACAAGTCGATGTTGTATTGATTTACACCCCTAAGATAATGTACGTAATTTTTGTGGTAAGTATGGGAAATATATATATTTATTACACGTGTGCGAAATGCTCGTGAATAAATTTTCCAACTAGAAAGATATATAACAAGTGGGTTTTAATGAAACTGCGGCTGCTCGGAATTGGGGCTTGGTAATGCATGTTTAGTCTATTTGAGTCGCTGATTTTTAAATTAACGACTAATACTAAATATATAAGTTATGCACAAAATTTAAATTTAAAATTTTTATTTAATCTCAACTTCTTATTTTAAAATAAACGATGCTAATATGATAGGCAGGGGCTGCCCATCATACCAGGGGACAAACCCCCTGATCCGGTTTTAAGTTCTGGTGTCCTCGTGAATTTCAGTGTCTGAATGGTGATGACATTGCAAGCCGAATAGAAGGGAAGAGGGTATCGAATCCTATTAAAAATAATATAACAGTAAAAGATAAAATTCTGATCACAAAAACAAAATTTTGTAATAAAAAATTATAAAAATAATTTGGTAAATTTTTATGTAATATTCTATTTATGTAGATAAAAATCTGCCTAACATTAGAGTTAGGCAATTAAATGTTGGAGACCCCTCTCCCAAATTGAAGAGGAACGATGTTTGTTTCAGATTCATGATTGTATGATATATATATATTTTTTTTCCCACTACAATTATTACATTCCTCAGTTAGATAAGAGCTAAGTGAATTGAATCTGTTACCAAATTGTTATAAAAAATACTACTACCTTCTGTTCCACTGCTATACTGACATAAAATTATTTGACTTTAGCTTGTGATTCATGGGCTATCTCTAAGAAAAAAAAGAAAAGTATATATATTCGTAACTAAAGACACAAATTTCATTCGAGAAAAAATTGGCACATAATGTTTTTTTTTCTTTTCAAATTTAAAAGGTTGCATAGCTATGTGAAGCCCCGCGACACCGAATTTAGCCGGAAGAAGTTGAAATTAAATCATACTCTAACTTGCTAAATATAATATCTAGGGTAAATTACACTTTGCCCCAATAGATTTCTAAATATTTCAAAATACCCTATGTGGTATCAAACGTTACAGTTTGCCCCCTTGTCTCAACTCAAGTTTGTTTGTCATGTAAAAAACAATATTACCCTTACTTTCTAAGCCTATTTTTATCGTTCTTGAATTATAACTAGAAAATCTAGGCAATACCAATACGTTAAAGTTTTTCTCACTTTGTATTACTATAATGTACTCCCTTTTAACCACAATAAAGTATGAAACCACTGTTGAAACGTAACCGTCAATTTTTAATTGCTGGCAATTAATGTGTTTTGACTAGTATCCCAGGGCCTTTGTTAGACCGATATATTAAACTTCCGTGAAGTATTTAAGTTTAGATTAATGATGGCCTAGAATCAACCCGATTAGAAAACAATATAATGATCAAGTTTTATATTAATTAGAAATTATTCCCCAGAAGGTGATAGCTGTATCAATCTAATCTAAAATTTATATGTAAATTTTTGTAGCTATTGTAACAAGAGTAATGATTTTGAATGGAATTGCATGAAGTATGGCACTTCCAAGAGTAATGGTTTTTAATGGTATTTCATATCATCCTTAGAAATAGTTCCAAAGTTATTTCGATACGAATGGTGATTGTTGCGCGTTCATGTGTCGAGTATAGTCAGAGAATAACAGCTTAGAGCTCAAGTTTGGTTAACATGTCCATAAAAGTTCAACTTCCTTGATACTTCGACATTAAAATTTGCAAACAACTCAATCTCCTCACTCGACTCGATCCTAATTTGACCAAATGACCTGTATCTTTCTTGGGAATAATTTTGCATCTAAAAACCAACTTGCTTCAAACCTTACTTATTTGCACACAAGTTGGTGTCTAAGAAGCAATTCCTCTCAACTTAACTTGACCCAAACCATATTTGCAAACGAAAATGTCATCACTTCAACGTCAATAATTTAAAAAAACTCAATGCTTCCTCAAACAAAAATAACTTATTTGTCACAAATATGTTTTTAGGTCCTGAAAAATCTCTCCCTGTCTCTCTCTCTCTCTCTCTCTCCCCAGGGAAGAAAGGAATTCCCTTCCCTTGCCGGTAATTTCAAGAAAGGGAAAAGACATTTCGGTGCATTGACGTTTAAGCCCCGGCATTATCCCCCTTTTTACGTAGAATAAAGTAAAAAAAGGCATAAAATTACTCAAACGCTGTCAAAACAAACCGTCACTCCCCCTGCCTATATATACACTTGTATTTATGTATCTCCATCTCCCCCAATTCTCTCTCTCTCTCATTGCCCCAATTCTCTCTCATTCAATTGCTCCCTTGTTTCACTATGGACAGAGATCACTTTCCAAATACAAATTTCCTACCAGCGATGACGTGGCAGTCTCTCCCGCCGGTGCCGGAGCAGTCGCTGGACTGCTTCTTCAATCCCAATTATCCAATTGAACCTCAATTCCTTAAAGAAAACATACCCAATTTTGGAAAATTAATTATAAACCCTAATTTGCCGGCAGTTTCAGCCGATCCCGGGTTTGCCGAGAGGGCCGCAAGGTTCTCTCCCTTCGGTAGCCGCAGTTTCAGTGCCCGAACGAGCCAATTAGAGCTAAACAGCACTGAATTGCAACAAGTGAAATCGAATTGTGTTTTAGGGAATTTGAAATTAGCTAGGGTTTCGAGTACCCCTTCTCTCAGGAGTAATTGCTCGCTATCCCAGGTGGAAATTAGGCCCACAGTTCGCTCAAGCACTAGTCCCAACGAGGGTTCCTCTGTTTCGGAGCAAATCCCAATTTTGGAAACAGAGGCGAAAAACCCTAGTGATTCTAGTTTCAGGAAAAGGAAATCAGTTTCCAAAGGAAAAACTCAAAAGGTACTTTCAAATACAAAAGCTTGTTGGGGATGTGCTGAATTTTGGTTTCTTTTAATCCATCACGCTCTTATTAATTGAAAATTATACATTACTGACACTAATATATCAGAATTGTACAAATATCTCTGTTCTCTGAGTCTGTTTTTAAAGGGGGGTGGGGGGGATTCAACGCACATTATTTAAGCATAGGTTTTTTTGCATGATTGTCTCTAAGTATTTTTATTACTGTTTATATAATAGATTTTTTTTCAGATGGAAGAAAATCAACAGGACGGTCGAGATACAAAGCATAGTAAAACTAGTGAGCATAAAGAGGTTGGAAATGTTGGTGTTCAAAAAGATGAAAAACAGAATGAGAAACAAGATGAGGTGAACACGAAGGCTCCTGAGCCCCCGAAGGACTACATACACGTTAGAGCAAGAAGGGGGCAAGCCACCGATAGCCATAGTTTAGCAGAAAGGGTATGACACTGTAGCGCTATATTGATCAAAATTGCATTTGATGAGTTATTGATTTTGCTTAGCCTAACACTTAGCAATTTCTTGGGTTTTGATTTTAGGTTAGACGAGAGAAGATTAGCAAAAGAATGAAACTTCTCCAAGACCTCGTACCGGGCTGTAATAAGGTGTGCTTGGTTAATGTTTAATGGTTATTTGCTTTTAGTTAGTTTTTCGTACTTTTAGTTTCCTTTCAGAACTCAGCTTACAAGAGTCACCTAATAAATAAGCAAATATTGGACATTCACCGAGTGAAAATAAATGATTTCCGACTAATTTGGAATTGGATTTTCAGGTGACTGGAAAAGCTCTTATGCTCGATGAAATTATAAACTACGTGCAGTCATTGCAGCGCCAAGTTGAGGTAATTTAGTTCTCATTTCCCTTCTACTTTCTTCATTTCTTTTTTCATTATTTTGTTGTATCTTGATGGGTATGTCTTTCATATACGTAGTTTCTCTCCATGAAATTAGCTTCGGTTAATCCCGAGGATTTCAACACGGACAGTCTCTTGTCTAAGGATGTAAGTGGATAACTTTTCGACTCCCATTATGTACTAGTGATAATGTTGTGTTTTCTTCAATTGATTTTAATTTCCATTTTAAATTTCAGGTAACTAATTCCACATACCCATTGGAGTCATCTTCTTTATTTGGACAACAAAAAAAAGATATCCATCCAACAAAAGCTGATTTCCTGAATGGGCCAATAACTCATTGCTCATTGGACCCCTCGGTGGAAACCACGATGTTTAGAGACATTGGCTTACAATTGCCTTTTGTTGATGAATTTGGCCAAGGTTTCCCGCAGGTAATATATGTTTAATGCTTGTTTGTTTCCAATCTTTTAGGCCGATTAACTTATACTCCTGGAAAATGATCAGTTTTCAGGATTTTTTGAAGATGACTTGCAAAGCATTGTTCAAATGGGATTTGGGCAGAATTCAAGCACCAAATCTGGGTTTCATTCACAAAGCTTTCCCGGTAATAATTTACTAAATCAAATAATTTGACATTTGTCATTTTTAGATTTGCTGTTACTGCCACTATTATATGTTATGCATAGCAACAGCCACATGATTTACAAAGTCAAGTTTTATGTACCTACCCATATTGGTTCACAGCAGGCTCAAGTGATACAACCAACATGAGCATTGAACTATGATCACAACCATTCATTTGACAACAGATTCAAGCAACAGACGAGAGTGAGACAATGCTGTATATACGAAGAGGTTTTCATTCTCAACTAATGCTTACGTGGACGGCTAATCCAGCTCTGTATTATCAAAGATGATTCCATTTTCATCTTATCATTTAATGTTATAATATGTTTTGCTGCCACTAATTTTTGGGTATATTTTCCCAGCATCTTATGTATAGATTACAAGTATGCAGGTGAATGAAATGCAGAAACTTCCACGAGCTTTCATTTTCCTTGCTAATTGTACTGTATTAATTTGATGAGATGTCAATTCCAGAAGATTCATTAAAATCATGTTCTAAATCTTTTTGTTTGATTAGAAGTAGATTTTCTGTTAAAAGAAATTTGTTTGGTATATAACCCTTGCTTAATGTTGTAACCAGCTGTTAATGTGGGCTCTTGTGTCTGCTCAAAAGTCCATTCTCAATGATAATGACTTGAAAACTTGTTTAAAGTTTTTACCAGAGTGATACGACACGCCTATGAAAAGATAGTATGATATTCAACTTTCTTGATGAATATGATATTTAGGGAGAAAATTTTCCCTTGCCCTCTCTGCTAATGAATATGATTATTTACATCTATCTTGATGGAACTTAGTCTTAATTTCTTATGATGAACCATGATACAACCTTATCATTCTATAGCTCTATTTAACCTAAGAAACTATTTGTTATCAATCTAGTTTAGCGTCATTTTGTTTACACTATCGTGAAAATAGTTGCAGGTTCGTTGCATCTACTGAAGTAAAGCTGGTTCCATGATAAGGGGTTGTAGTATTGTCCTATTTCGGTAATAAGTTTCCCGTAGTTATAAAAAAGTAGCAAATTGAAAAATATTGGAGGGCAATGTGCCTTGATGAAAGCAAATAAAATGTAATTTGGTAGACTGAAGGGTGTAAATATAATTTGGTCATTTGTGTATCAATGTGTATAATTGGTCTTAATTGATACACCTTTTAACAAATGAGAAGTTTCTGGTAAAACTCTATGCTTCTGCTGATTTTCAGAAATTACCCAGAAGAGAGAAGCTTCTATTCTCTTTTCATACAATGAACAGCCAATTAGTCAAGAAAAAGTTTTGTACTATTCAATTTTGCATGATTAGCAATTTAAAAATGATCCATCAAAAGAATCCCAGGTTGGCATTTGTGACATTCTGACTAGACCCATTGATTTTTTTAGCATCTAATATCTCATCTCCAGTTATTTTTTTAGAAAATAATTTAAAAAGTTTATATTAGTGGGGGTATTTATGTGTGAAAGTTGCCACCATAATTAAATTAATCAATTCATGAGGGGCGGTCAGGAAAAAATCAATTTGTTGAGTTTAACATACAGACTTCTTTGTTACTGCTTTCTCTCTATTTAAATAGAGTTAGTCTTATATTTACTGTCGGTGTAAATATTTATATACAAACGAAATGTATATGTACGAAATATATATGCATTAAATAGATGGAGACCTCTACGTAAGGAGCCAAAAAAAAAAAATTGTAAGTCACTGACAGAAATTCATTTTATTAATCTAACTTGTATTATTAGTCAGCAGATCAGGATCAGGAGAAATATTCTCTCAAAATGATAATACTGGAGTTAAAAATAATCAAATTGTAATATCTGAAAGGATTAGGTGATAGTTTTGTCCAATATTGACCAATAATGCTACCAATGATACTGAACAGTGTTTGTTGGTTAAATTATGGAGTAATTTCTTTTTAAATTTAATTTTAATTTAACAACGATTTATAAATTTTCATATGTTCGTAGGCTTGAACGAAGGATATGTGTGCATTTGTTATAGTTTCTACATATAAAAGTAGCCACATATTTTTTATCCAAAGTTGATAATATTTGTAATCCATAGACCGACTATTATTGATATGAATTAACCTTTTTTTTTATTATGAATGTACATTTTTCGTTGTTGATAGCTCCAAATGGTCCTCATTAGTAATAGGGTAAATTATACTTTTGCCCAGTAAGGTTTTTGCAATTTTCAAAAAAACCTTGGCATTTTGAAATTACACTGTCCCCAATGAAGGTTATATCCATTGTACTACCCTCTTATTTTGTATTATAATTTGTTTAAGAAAATATATTGTATATAAATATAATACACTTTTCTTATAATATGATGATATTTATTTAATATAACCAAATATTAAGTTCCAAATTGTTAAATTAAAGCAATATAGTGAGGTTAATATGATTCTTATGCATGAAAATCAAACTTGGGCTATGACGAGGGGCAAAATGAAATTTCCGATACGTCAGGAGTAATCGGAAATAATCAGAAACCTCATGGGCCCAAAGTGTAATTTATCCTAAGTGATAATTTAGGACTTCTTTCTCATTCTCAAAAAAATTTCGCTTTTATGATTCAAAGTTTGACTAAATTATTTTTAAAAATTTTTAAGCTGTTTTTATTTATTATTATTATAAGAAAACTTAAACTGTTGGAAGGGTGAATCTGTTTTTTTTAGAACTATTAAAAACTAGCTTTTTCTTTTTATCGAAAAATTTAAGCATACATCAAATAAAAGATAGGAAGTACTAAGGACAAAAATTCATCATTTCTTAATATAGAAAAGAGAGATTTTCGCCAAAAAGGCTAAAACATGACGTTTTATCTTCTCGTAAACAAGAGGACAGATTTTCTTTGGCTAGGGGTAGGCCTCATTGTGTAGATATTGAGTATTGATTTTCAAATTAATGCCTAAAATTAAATACATGTGTATCATATAAATTTTAAATAAAAAAATATTATTTAATTTCAATCTCTAATTTGAAACTAAACGGTGTAAAAATGGCAACTAAAAGTTACAAACAAACAAACCTTTAACAATTAACACAGATAGATAACCATAATTTTCTCTTGAAAATTTTTCAATATTTTCTTTTATTGCTATTGTCCAAAGGTAAACTTTTTGCGATAGAAAAGTTTTGTCGTTCAATTGTTTACTTTTTAGGAACCATTCTCACAAGATTATTGCGTTAATTATGGTACTAAATGAGTGTAATACGAAAAGGTGTCCAGGTAGTTAATCTTAATACAAATCAATATATACTGGTGGGATTTTGATCGTGACATGGCAAAGCCAGGGATAAAAAATTGAAGACTAAATGTTGTAAAAAATTAAATATTGTAGTAATATTTAAAATAATTAAGCACCATATAATATTTTTTTCAATAGTATTGATTTTAATATAAAAATCAATTTAAGACATAACATGATTATTATAATTATGTCTTACAAAATATTTATTGAGGAATTAGAGCCATATAAAAAATTAATACTAAAATAAAAGATATCTAGGGAACTTTTTAAAATTATGGCAACTAGGCAAATCAATGACTCTGGATTGCGAAATTTTATAATCTAAAGATGAATCAAACATATCATTTTATATTTTATATGTGGGAGATTTTTTATGCAAAACACTCTTATTATTACTTTACAAGTAATGTGTTAATGAGAAAGTCCATTCCTTTCGGTGTTCACTTGCTACTTAAAAATGGATCCCAAAATGCTTGGAGGGGTAGTCTATAAGAAAGCTTCAAGACATCCCACCGAAAAGTCACCATTCCGGAATCGGGGGATCAGGGTACAATTGCAAGTCGCAGTACGGCATCCCTCACCGGACCAGAACAGTCGGCACGCTTGTGGTGTGAAGCTCCATCTCGTATCCCGCTATCTACACATGGACGTGTGTTAAGTAGGTATCATCTCCGAATCTAGTTATCATATTATTCCCCCTAGCTCCAACTAGCTCAATTAACAAGTGCCAATTTGAGTCTATTTCCATTCAAATTTTCCAACATTTTGAGATACGAATGCCTCGTTTCAAAGATATTTTACTAGGCCTTTTTTTTTTTTCACCTAAAAAAAAATCGAAACCTAATAGGTAGACACCATCTTTTTATTAGCCGAAAGTTGAACAAAAATAAGCCCAAAACTTATGTCCAGTAGCTATACAAAACTTGACATGACTAGTAACTTGACTTTAGACCCAAGCGAAACGTATGGGCATTCACAAAAGTGTTTCTAAACCTATCATTTCTCTATTTTAATTTAAAAATAAAAATCTTGAACCACAAATGTAGGACACCAGTCTTTTATTTTTATGTATTTCTTCGAAGTTTTTCATAAATGCTGTAGTAAATTTCTCAATGGAAAAATTTATTATTCACAATCTATTAAAAATTTTATTTATTTCAAAAAAGACTAGAATCCTAGTTAAGATTTGGAAAAATATTTATTTATTTATTATATGTTATTTAATTACTCTAATACTTTTTTGACAAAATTTAGAGAAATAATAGTGTGAGCAATTTTTAAAATGTACATTTCTAATTGGAAAAATAGATTTTTAGAAAGTGAGATATATAAATTAAATCGGAAAGAGAAGTCGAAATGCTTAAAATCACATTGCTAAAGTTTAAACTACCAGCATGCTAAACGAATAAAATATAAATTTAAGACAAAATCTTCAAAGTGTACAAATCGCCCTTTGGTATGGGCTAGCCCGTTTTGATTATTTGACTTATTTAAAGTTTTAAAATAAATAGGTTCAATCCAAATACCAGTATAGTGAAGTAATTTTAAGAGTAAACCACATCAAATAAAAATCAAACTAACAGAGCCCATAAAAGGGGAAAACAGAAGTAATAAAAAGGAAAGTAGAAATGAACCTTAATTTGAGAAATGAGATCTCTCGCCTTGGATCAAAAATCAAGGGTTGAGATCATATAAGCTCTTTTCACATCACTTATGGATGAAAATCTTAAATTTTGGAATTTCTAGTCTCGATCGCTGGTTTTTAATCTAACAGTTAAGATATATGTTTGACAGTATTTGTAACCCCTTCGTATCTAGTTATTTTTTCCTGCGGGCTTTGTTGGATCTCATTTCTCATATTTAACTATCAGTTTTTGTTTCTTGTTTGTTTTTTTTACTATCAAATTTACCAAATTGTTTTCTCATGGCAAGAGCAACTATGTGTTATCAAGACAAATTAAGGACAACTTTCAAAAAAATAAAATAAA